>JABUQX010018206.1:12500-15000 GCA_015478945.1 Trachelipus rathkii
TATATATTATTAAATGTGTTTTTCAGAAAGGAAGAGATTGAAAAAAAATATATCATGAGTTGTCTGCCGCACTCAAGACTTAGTCCCTTATGCATCCCACACACGATAATAATTGACGCACCAACTCCTGCCCATTAGCAGAGCTTTCCTACTACACTATGCAGGGTCATCAGTTCGTGTCCAACCTGTAGAACCAATATTTTTTAAACACAGACATGCCTGTTGTCCAGCTCTCAGCCGTGCTAGCATAACTTCCAGAGCACCCCCGAGGAACTTAGCTCCTCCACCTCCACAACCAGTAACCGTTACTCTTATCTACGTTTCCGTTCAAACATCTCCTTTACTCGCTCTGACAAACCCCTACGCCAATCCTCTCAAACTCTCTCAAGATTCGCCCATGGCAAAACCGAAAATCAATTCCGCATGATTATATAGGTTAAGAGTGCAGTCCTCACCTCTCTTCCTTTCTCCAGTCATCTCTTAACTGAGAGATTTCGTGGGAGAGTCCAATCGAGTCGCGGAGTATGGGGGAGTCCGATAATTTATGATGAGTCACGTGGCTCGGAGTCGGCCGCGAGTCGGAGTCGGCGTAATTTTGAAAACTGACTCCACAACCCTGATTCTAACACATCCCCAATTCTTTCATAACCCCATCATAACCACAAAATTGAATAACCAGGAAAACATAGCACATCCCTCCCTCCCTTCGCTATTAATATTAAAAACAATCACTTTCAACTCCATATATTTCTTACACACGCAATAAATATTTGCATATATAAACTTTTGATCCATTCAGAAGCTTAGACAACCGAACAACGGCCCCATTACAATAACCCTGCCATAAAGAGCATTCTATTAAATCATTTCATACGCCTTTTAGCAAATACAAAAAATCTAAATACCAGATTTAAGTTCTTCTCCTCCCGGTCATTTTCCTCAATCATGATTATTATTCAATAGTAAATTCCGACTTGATCAATCACGCGCATCCTCTAGCCCACTTCACTAAATGCCACTTTGTTTTCTTCACATATTCAAGTTCCCTTCAGTTACTCGACGCTATTCTTTCTGACCAAACAAACAAGTATAATTCTATATCTATCCCTTAACTATCACTTAATAACTATTTTTCTCCATATATTCCAGCAGTTACCCTTAAGATAAATTGGGGTTACTAAATTACTACTTCAGTCGTCAATCCCTTGAAAGCTATGCCTCTCCATAAATCATTTTTTCACATCACATTTGTAAAATCCACAATTTCACACTTCATCCTATCTCGTCGCCGCTTCTTGACCTCATTTCACGAGGTAATAACTTCAAATCTAATAAGACCTGGCAGCGATTTATACATCTTCAAATTTCTCTGCCATACATATTCACCTCCTCCTGTACTAATGAACACCTGTTGCCCAAAATAACCTATTACTTAATTGCACATCAAACACCCCATACATTCCAACTTACTACCATCTTCAAATTACCTCCGGCACAACTGTTATGCAGATCTTCGAAAGCTGTTTCACCACACTCTAGTTACATCTCATCTCATCTTTAACGAAAAGCCACAAATCCATAATTCATATTATTTCTATGCAAATTTCCCCTGTATGTCTTGGATATATATGTATATAGTAAATAGTAGAATAAAACCCTACACCAGATTAATAGTAGTTATATAGTAGATAATTAATTCCATTATAGTGCTATACCTAATATACATAATAAATATATGTATAGTATATATATAATATAATATTATTATAGTATATATAATATTATAGTATAGTGTATTTAAAGGCCCTATACCATACATAATATATAACATAATAATAAGCTATTAAATGAAAGCGATTCGGCAAGTACATGGGTGAGGCATTTCTGTCAATTTCTGGTTATAGAACTGATATGGAGCTTTAAACATGTGGTGTTCATGCGTGAGGTAGGTGTGGCGTGCAAGGACTACCTCTTAATGGCGACTGCGGCGGAGGGTACACTATCATTCACCGATTTTGGGTTTCATGCTTCGTAGCACATCTCCTCCCCGATCGCCAGCCAGTATTCCAGATGTCAATGGAAAGTTAGTCGAAGAATTTGCGATGAGAAGAGACGAGTTTAGTTTCTTTGTCAGCGTTTCATTGCCTGTATTATCAACGTGATGGTATCCAGCAGAAGTAAACTGACTTTTTTACGGGCGTGGAGCATTTTTAGAAACCTTTGCACAGGGAGTAATATTTGGTTTCTAGGAAGAGGGCCCGCAATGCTTGCAAGGAAGCGAGGGAGTCTGAGTATATGATGTAGGGCTGATCATCGTTTAGGCGAGGGATTTTGAACCGAACCATTAGAATTGCGGTCAGTTCAGCTGTGAATATGGAAACCGACTGGGGAGTGTATGAGAGAAAATGTGGTCTGGGAAAACTGCTGCCGCACCCGCTCCCGCTCCCTCTTCAGATTTGGATCCGTCTGTAAAGATTTGAACAAAGTCACCGTGGATGAA
>JABUQX010018206.1:22500-29981 GCA_015478945.1 Trachelipus rathkii
ATATATATATAATATATATATATATTATAATATATATAGCAATTAATAAATAAATACTTATATATATTCATATATATATATAAATTATTTTTTTATTTATCCTCCCTTCTCTTCCCACTAGCATTGATAAAAAGGATAGTTAAGTAGAACAGCATGACGTAGGTCGAAAGTGAAAGTTCTACCCCATCCTCTCCATACCCCTAAGTATATATATTATATATTATATATTATATATATATTATATTATATATATATATATTATAATATATATTATATATATATAATATTATATATATATATATATATATATATAATATATTATTATATATTATATATATATATATTATATATATTGGACTGCCGGCGTGCATGTTAGTGCGACTATGAGGAACATACTCAAACAAACCCTGCTCTGGAACTCCAACGTTGGCCAAGAACTCCATATTGGACCCGCACGGGCAACGTTTTCAAACAGCCGCGTCACTCCTCATCTGCGGGAGGTGCGATCCTCTGGATCGTTTGGGCTATAAGATTTTCGCTTAAACTATTTCTTCAACTTTTTTAAACAATTTCTCTAACTTTTTAATTAAGGTGGTGCGTTAGGTCATGTCGCTTCCCAACTAATCCTATTTGCCGGAGATTTAGAATTAAATTTCGGTCCCAGAACATATATCTGCCCCAAATGCAATAGACCATGCAGTCGAGGACAAACCTCAGTATTGTGAAACACCTGCTAACTCTGGTATCACTTATTAAACTGCACCAACCTTCAAACCCATAATCAATATTCCCCAACATGGTCCTGCACTTAAGAGGAGACTCGCACACAAAACCCATAACCCCTAATCTCCATAACTCAATTAACTTATTTCATTTAAATATCAACGGTGTAAAAATAAACATAAAGAACTGCACCACACCCTAACCAAATACAACATACACATGGCACTTATTCTTACCTTATACACTTACTTATATACCTTTTTATGCATGACCTTCCTCATTCCACTTCCCCTACCATAAAAATTAATAATTATGCTTATGATCTAACAATTATAGTTAAAAATCCCTCTATACATATAGCACGCAGAGAACTGCAATAATATATATACCAACTGAAACAATGGCTAACAATGAACAAAATGACTACATCACCTCAAAAACCCACTATTACCTTACTCACCCCAGACAGAAGAGAATCTAACATTCCTCCCTCCCACAGTAATATTCCTATCAAACAAAAGACTCCCTCTCAACAAACAACCCGACAACCTAGGTTTGACCTTTGATATACATATGACATTCAGTCGCCATATCAACAATATCACTTTAAGAGCCATACATAAATCAAATGCACTGAAAGCACTAACTGGAACAAACTATGGCCAAAATAAACAATACCTCTTCCTAAATTATGCATCACCTGTCTGGGCTCCCACAATATCACAATCAAATATTTAGGAATTAAAAACCGTCTACAATAAATAAGAGGATGCTTCAAACCACACCCATCCATCATCTAACTGAAACAAAAATTCTCCCTATAAAAGCCCATCTTGACATGATAGGCTGTCAATTTAACAGTAAATCCCTTTCAATAGATCACCCTCTGCATCAAACATTACAAGAACCCCCTGCACTTACAAGGAAAAAATCACACCAACATTATACTATTCTAACATATAACAAGCTTCAATTACTAAACACATTCACAGACAATTAACTCTGATAAAGATATCCGCATATCCAAATAATACCATACTTCAAACACGTCCTCCCGAAATATTCACTAAGGACCAAACTTGTCCCGTCAAACCCACGTAATGCTGTCCCGTCTCCACTCTCAGCACCATCCCTCCCTTCAAGAATATAAATTTAGAACCAATAAAACACCCTCTTCCCACTGCCAAAGATATTGTTCCCAGACTAATGACGACACAGGACACCTATTGCTAGACTGACGTGACTTGACGGAAACAACTTCAACACGTCTTTTTTTTAACGGATCTCTGGGCCGTCCCTGCTGTGGTGGCACAATATCTTGAGGTAGCCTGTTTCTCGTAGGAGGAAACAAATAAAGTAAAGTAAGAGTGAGTATGTATATTATATATATATATATATATATATATATATATATATATATGATATTTATAGTATATATTATTATATATATATATAATATATATTATATATATTATATAGATATATTCTATTATATATATATATATATATATATATATATAATGGAGTAGGACCTTGGTTCAACGTAAAACACTTTGATCCTCATGCAAATATTCACATCCCTTTCAATAACTTTTACTCAAGAAAGTTCAATCCCAGTGTGATTCAAATCACTGCAGTGGTAATTTGAACAACTCATGACGTTTGAGGTCTCAGGCAAGGCTTATCTATTAAAGTTTAGAGAGTGTAAATATCTTATCATACCTGGTCAGCTTTAATCTAAAGTTAAAAGATTTATAACTTTACTTTCCCTCGACTCCTTCTCTCTTCCGATATGTGACCTTGACGCTTTCACTTCTACTACTACTACCTACTACTACTACTACTACAAAAGCAGGAGTTCTCGGACCTGACCAATCACATTCCACCATCAAAGCACCGTGGGTGCCATGTCTTCACAAGAATTTTGCGCATTGACTGCAAACTCCATAACCTATTTTTACTACTGTTTCTAAACTTACTCATTTTAAATCTCGCCTCTGAGCTCAACCGAGAAATTTACACAGGGTTTCAACTCAAGTCGGTTTTTTTATATTTTCTTTTATCCCTATCCTTCAATTTGAATAGGGACTTTGCCTGTATATGGTCGATATATATATATATATATATATATATATAATTATATATAATATATATATATATATATTAATATAATTATAGTATATATACTATATATTATATATATATAATATATAATATTTATATATATATATATAATATATATATATATATTATATACTTATATAGTATTAAGTATATATTATATATATATTTTTATAATATATAGATTATATTTTGTATATATATATAATAATATATATATATATATATATATATATATATATATATATATATATATTTATATATATATATATATATTATAAGGGAAAAATTGTATAAGTAATTATAACCACACTTTCTCAATTAGAGTGCTCTAAATCAGCGCGTCTCACAAACTATTTTGATCGACGTACCCCTAGACGAATAATTATTAATTTGTACCCTCTATACGGCCTATTAATATATAACATAATATTAAAAATTTGAACTAATTATTATAATATAATAAATAATAAAAGACACGGCGAACATTGAGAACCTCACACTCACGTGATACACGACCATACACTCGCAAGTGATCTTGAGCCTACTTCTTGGCGTACCCCCAAGTATTCACTTTGTTACCCCCCGGGGTATGCGTACCCCACTTTGGAGGTCACTTGACTAAAAAAGGATGCATATATATATATATATATATTATAGATTATATATATTACTATTATATATATATATATATATTATATATATATATATATATATATTATATATTATATATTATATATATCCTCCTCTTCCCAGATTGGGAATAAGGTGCCCAACATACACGAAAGGAAAGGCACCCCCTCCCTACCATCCCCTCATATTATATACCGGTATATATATATATATATATATATATATTATATATATATTATGTATATATATAATATATATATATTATAATTATATTATATATATATATATTATATATAATATTATATATAGATTATATATATATATAATATATATATTATATATATATATTATTATAATATATATATATATATTATATATTATAATATATATATAAAAGGCTGCATTTACATTATGTTAATAAATATTATCCTATTTCTAGGTAAATAAATATATTAACACTATCATTGCCTTTGTATATAAAACATTTATTCAAAACTTTAAATTAAAAAACTATTACTGTATGGTGCTCACTTGGTACCTGAGTACTAGGGTACTAGTCTAAGAATTGCTTCTAAAATTAATATTTATAAAAATGACATAATTTGCAAAACAAATTTCCTTTAAAATGATGTTCCATCATTATTATGACGAAATATTTTTTTTTTTTTTATTAGAGAAAATAAAATATTTTAATATGAGTGGGATTGAGAGAATGCTCGATATTAACTTGGAAATCTGTTGTATACTAAAAATAAACATTGAGTTTTACCATTCAACAAACTTACAAAAATACACCAATCTCTCATGACCCGTCCCAAAATAATAATTTACCATCACCAAACAGCAACGGTTTCGTCGGTAGAGGTAAACCTGAAGAGCTATCAGTGATTTGCTTTCGGTCTGCAGCTGTAAATGAATTTCTTTCCGCCTATGAAATAAAATAATCATTAATATGTATTTATTTATTTATCTATCTATATTATTAGTGAAATGGTATTAAACTGTGTAAAGAGTGGCTGATAAAATATTAGCCAGTGAAGGTTTATGAGACAGTAAAACAAACTCGATAATAGCAAAGGAAGTGAAATAAAATAAAAGCTATTGAGCAAAGAAGTCTTACAATGCGAGAGAGGAAATTAACTTAGACAACGTGCACAGGTGAGATAAGATTTGACAGACAATTGACAGTGAATCGTGTCAAGATGGGCTTTCAAAGGGAGAATTTCAGTTTCAGTTAGTAGATGTCAGATGATGAAAGGGTGTGTGTGGGAGGAAGGAAGTCTGCTATTATCCTGAGAGCTTTATTTGGCACGGTTTCTAATTTCTGAATATTGGAGTGTGATATTGTGGGAACCCAGGAAGGTAATGCATAATTTAGGAAAGGGCGAATGTATTGTCTGTATACTATTGTGAGTTTCTTTATGTCAGCCAAAATTTATTCCAGTTAGTGTTTTCGGTGCTTTTAATTTAAGTGTGTCTCTTGAAGTGATATTGATGATGTGGGAGTGAATGTCATGTGTATCTAAGGTCAAACCAAGGATGGTGGGTTATTTGCTGAGAGGGAGTCTATTGCTTGAGGGAAATATTGCCAGGGGGGGATGATGTTAGATTCTCTTCTGTCTGGAGTAAGTAAGGTAATAGTAAATTTTTGAAGTTATACAATCCTTCTGTTCGCTGTTAGCCATTGCTCCAGTTGGTTTAAATATTGTCGCAGTTCTTTGCATGCTACTTTTATAGAGGATTTTTGAGCTGTGAGATCATCAGCATACTTATTAAGTTTTATGGCAGGAGAAGTGGGATGAGAGAGGTCATGATATTAATAAAAGGTTAGAGAGAGTAGGTGAAAGGATGGCTTCCTGGGGGACTCCACTGTATATTTTGTTTGAATAGGATAAGTGGTGTCCTTGGATGATTCTATCTGTGCGAAAGGATAGAAAATTTGTCATTATTTATTTGTCTTTGATGGTTATGTCTGTGTTTAAAACTTTGTCTATTCAAAAGTGACAGAGGACTGAATGAAATGCCTTGTTGTGTTTATTGGTACAAGGAAAATACATTTGGGAGTAAAGTTTGGTAAAACCTGTGAGAATGTGTTGTGTTAGATCGGTTAGAAGAGCGTTAGTAGAGTTCTAAGGAGGATTAGTTTTTTAAATACTTTGAATGTTGTAGAAAGTAATGATCTAGGCCTGTACGAAGTTGGGTTATTAGGTTTTTTTTTTTGGTTTAATATTAGTATTATATGTTCATGCTTTCATAAAGGTGGTAGAGTGTTATCAGACAACGTTAAATATTTGTGTTAGGACTATGATAGAATTGATTCCTGGTTGTTTGAGGTGAATATTGGATATATGGTTGGGTTCCTACTGCTTGTGAGTTTTTATGGTTTTTAATAATGTTGAATTCTTCTACGGGAGTGAATCAGGTTTTCTTGATTGGTTTTCAACCTTTTAAACCGTTTAATTATTTGTCTTTTAAAGGTCATCGAGTACGTTCATTTTAGTTGTTGAGAATATTGAGTGAATGCAAGTCGTCAATAAGTGCATCTCGTGTGTCTGTGTTTGTGTAGGTATGTGTGTATGTATGTATATATGTAGGTGTGTCTGTGTTAAGAAATGTGGGGTGGTATGCTTTGTGGTCCAGGCTAAATATTAAATTGTTATATTGTGCTAAGGACGGCGGGGACGGGTCCGGAACATAACCTTGCGGCAGTGTTGACTTGGGATGTTGGGATTAACTAAATTCTATGTTTTTTTAGTTGACTTGTATTTCTATTAATTGTTTGGTGGAAATTTGGTCATTGTTCATGAGAAGTTGTGTGTGATTTTGTGGTATTTCGAAATTGGTATTTTTATGTATAAGCGTGATAAGGCTATGTTTGGGTGGATTCGTGTCTGTTCTTAGGGTTGTATAGTCAGAAGATTAAAAAGGAGGGGTGTTTAGGGTAAGGCAGGGTTCCTGAATAAGTGCTATATTTATGTTGTAATTAATTAGGGTATAGTGCAGTTTTTATGTTTAATTTTTTAAAAAGTTTATAGAGCAATGGGGATGGGGGATATGTATTGCTGTGTGTGTGTCTCTCTATAAGTTGCAGAACCATGTTGAAGAATACTGATCATGGGTTTGAAGATTGGTGCATTTTTTAAATCATACCAGAGTTAGCATATGTTAAACTTTTACTATATATATATAATATATATATTATTATAAATCTATTCTATATTAATTCTATATATCCTTAAGCTATAATATATATATATATATATATAAAAATATAGATTATATTATATATTGTACTCTCTATATATATATATATATTATAAATATATATTATATATATATATATATATATTAACTTACCTCCCATTCAATAAGAAATTCTTGCAATTTTTGAACTAAACATTTACTTGATGCTATAAATTTCTCTACACTGAAATATTATATATATATTTAATATTCTATATTAATATATATATTTATATATATATATATATTATTATATATATATTCATATATATATAGATTTTATATATATATATTATACTATATATAATATAAAACATATATATATATACTTATTTATAATATATATTATATACATATTTATATAATACTATATTATCATATATATATATAATATATATATATATATATATTATATATATATATATATACGGTAAATATACCTTTTAGGAGAAAATAATTTATGTGAAACAATCCGCCTAGAAATTTCATCATTTAAATGGGCATCAAATAGGGGTAATCCAAAATGACAGTCGGACGCAACATCAGCATTTTTAAAGGGGGAAGAAGAGTGGCCTCTCCGCAAGTCTCTTTCCTGAATAAATAAATAACACAATAAATAAAAATAATAAAAATATATTTAAGATGGAAATTGTTCGTCTCTTGCACACTTATTGAATAATGGATAATATTTTTCTATTGTTGACTGGACTGACTTTATAGTTTAAAGATTAGTGAAAAGCGATGTCAATACAATTTTAATC
>JABUQX010018207.1:0-30000 GCA_015478945.1 Trachelipus rathkii
TTTTTATTCACTTATTGATATTATCATCTCTAGTACACAGTCTCAGTGAACCCCACATCACCCGGACCCACCAACCCTATAGGGTGGCGCTGTGGATGTGGTCCTCGATAGAATAATCCTCTCACAGAACTCTACGTCTTGATGTAGACTGACCACTCCGCGTACCACAGTATCATGAGCACCTATAATCGTTTTAGTAATCTATGTACAACGTGAATGACACGAATTATACCACACAAAGTGTCAGGACATGACCTCCCCAGTGGTTATTATAGCCAGGGACTATCAGGTATTCCCTACAATTATATAATGCGGCCCGGTCAGAGGTGAGCTAAAATGACCATGACCAGTTTTCAAACTGTACCCTCATCCACGGCGAGGGAAGTGTGGGGTGAACTGTAAACGCACATGAATGGTTATCAAATTCCATCCTCAAATTTCAAAGATAATTATGGTCACTATCATTATAAAAGATTACGAGTAATAAAAGAAGTTTAAAAGTAAGGTATGATATATTATTCAGAGATACAATTATTAACTGTATATTGCTAATCATATTATTGTCCATTGTCTGTCGAGGATAGCGGACGAGAATAAATATCCTTAAAAATGTGTATTACTTAAGAAAGCAGGATACATAAATTCTCTGCACCTTAATAATCTAAATGTGAATAAGCTGATAAAAAACATGCAAAAGGACATTGAGAAAGCCTTTTTCAACATTCTGGACTTTATCCATAAGATGAAATACACAACGTCCACTTATATAAAATTTACAGGTTTTTACACTGGAGAGGTGGGGACCTTAAAAGAACAAAAGTATAAAAGTAATATTTGAGGAAAAAATGTAAAAATAATAATTCATATCAATATTTAAAAAAATATAAGATATATATAGTATTCACTACATTTGTTATGTGATATAATTCTGAGACCAATGAAGTCAATGTGGAGAAGCAATTTCTGCGGGCCTTCATATATAGATCTTACAGGTTAGGAACGCGAGTGGTTGCGACTGAAGTGTGAGGAGCTGTTTTTACCTCATACACCAGGATAGTCAGGTAAGTGGTCAGAGCCGGAATGTACCACCCACTCACCTAAATCATTCCTTTCACTTAATTTCCTACAACCGCCACACCATATAGGAACAAAGTGACAGGAGATGATATTTCTCTGGACCTAAAGAAACATGGTTGCTGCTTACTGCTCATATCCCGTAATACCTCCTCAGTAATGCCGAGACCCCTCTTAGCGTTCATCACCACTTATCCCGACTCAGCCCTACGCTCTATCCATATTCTCTCAGGTTCATACATTGCTTTAAAAGCAGGAAGAGAAAAATGATAACCCACTTTGCTGAAGGTATTCTTTAGTAAAAGTAGGAAAGATAGAATAACGCACAGAATTTAATATAATTTTAAGTAAATATGTCCTCTTATTTGAAGTATTCTATGTTAAATTGTTTCTGTATTACATTTGTCTTTCTATCTTTTTTTTATGTAGATTTTTGCTCTAAACACTATTGTGTTCCGTGAAATGTCAGAGGTGAGTGACATCAATAATTGAGCAACACAACAACCATGACTATCACAGAGTTGACTATAATTTGTATTTATAGATTTTAACGCTATATTATTTCATTACCTCCGCTGAGAATCAAGCAGCTTCTTTATAAAATCGACATGTATTCTATTGAGAGAGAGAGTGACGATATTAGTTGTATCGCAAAGCACATATGTCTACACCAATTCTACCTCATAAAGAGAACTAACATTCTCATGCTGTCGATTGCATTTATATAAGAGTAAATCCAAGGTTATTTAATATTGAGTAACATTCTATACTAATCTCATAACCCTTATAAGTAAAGTTATGTGAAACAATGTATATAAGTTACTGATATAAAAATAAAGCATTACCCCTTCATCTATCACCCCTACCATAACTATAACATTTAATGAAATCTATAGCATTCATTAATTTATTTGGCAACCTACATGTGCAAATATCATTATGGAAGTGAGTATAAACAGTATCATTTTTAATTTGTCTGAATGATCTTTTATATAGTAGTTATTCATTTTTCTCTTTATTCTTATTTTTATTAATGTTTGAGCTTTTATATCCACGTGATTTTAATCTTTAACAAAAAAATAAAATAGAGCAAAAATGTAATACCAGACAAGAGTTTCACTGAGTTTTATTAGGGATGATTTTTTTTAGGTAACTTTTATATTTTTTTTTTTTTTAAGCATATTTTATTATTGGCCAACTATAATAGTAACTACTTAGTTTAAAACAAGATGAGCCATTATTCAATTTATAAAATTTCAACTTTGTTTAAGTCCCCATGAGGCTTTGAAGTTGAAGGCATGATTCATCCAGAATAAAGTTGACAACTGCGTCATTATAAAATCATTAATTAAGATACTGAAACTTCTTTCCCAAAAAGATTTTTATTAATATTCCTTTTAAATTCATAGAGCTAACACCTGCCTTTGGAATGCAAAGAATTCGACATGCTTGATAGGCTGATGTCTCTTTAAATTTTATCATAATTTTTCCCAAATGTGATCGACCACTTTCTGACAAGATAATAAGATAACTACAATACTATTATGAAATTAGATGATAGAAGTCTTTAGAGAAATATTCAGGAGTAAATATGAGAGAATAGTTGTGTACATATATAAATATTCATATCTATTACGAAAAAGAGTATTGAGTATAAATAAAAATTAAATAATTAATTGGAGACTATATGTATATATAGATACTAGAATAATGAAATGAGGATACAGAGTATTCAGAGAATAATTTAAAATAACTTCCTCTTTGTTGAAAATAATAATAATAAATGAAATAACTTAGTATACAAGTGCCTTATAATAATAACCGATTTCACGAGAGTAAAATTATTATGACAATAATAAAATTAATAATAATAATAATAAAATATAAATATAATAATAAAATATAATAAATATTCAAAATTATAATAAATATCAATATAATATACTATCTCCATAAAAAGAATAAAAATTATACATTAATTAAAGATAATAATAATAATAATAATAATAATATATATACAATGTATGTAATAAGAAATATAAAATAAATTAATAATAATAATAATTAAAATAATAATAATAATAATAATATAAGTTAGGGGCCCAGTATAACTAAATTATACATAATATTGATCAAAAATACATCGACAAAAATTAATAATTTGAACTAATCACAAAATTATTATACGAGGAGTAGGAGTGAAAAATATATGAACTTCCTCACAACATTAATCAAAAATAATAATATTAAAGACATAGATAAATTGGTTGGTAATAAATTATAATAATAATAATAATAAATCATATGATGAGAATTTTGAAATAATAATATATAGGCAAATCCAATAAGATTAATAAGAATAATAATAATAATAGTATACCAATGTAAGTGTTAAATATTTGGAGAGAAAAATTAAATATGATATAAATATATTTTTATTATATGAGATAATAGTAATAAAACCGATAGATAACAGTCAGTAATATTAAAACTAATATATTAACGACTAGTTAAAATCGCCAATAGAAGATGCCATGTACAGAAGGGCCATTTCGGAGTGAATCGTCTCCTTGTGGAAAGTGAGGTCAATTGGGAAGCTTCAAATTTACTTATTGAGTGGGAAAAGACATGATATATATATATATAGCTAAAGGTTACTTTTCTTACCTATCTTTGTAAGCTTTGAAATCGCTATTATATTATTATACTTTAAAGTTATACACTATTTTTATATAGTATATAGACATTTTTGGTATCAATTTGGACTAATGATAAAATTATAATATAGACTTTTTATATGATTCCTATATCAGAATTACTCTTATATATTATAATATAAAACTTTTTTTTTATTATATAGTAGCTAGTATGGTAACATTGGTGTGTGGTGTGGTAAGTGTTGTGTGTGCTTTTGTGTGAATAATAAAAGTATTATCAGTATAATACAAATATTTCATTTTCAACAAAATGCCAGGATAATTCAACATATAAAAAACTTTACAGTGGGTGAGTTCTATATATATATTGGATCAATAAGTATTAATGGCTTATTTTATGTGAGTCATTGTGAGGGTATTTATAAATTATATTATAATAATAAGCAATAATTATACTCACTTATATAGTAATTTGGCATTAATTTATCATTTACAAATTAGAAAACAATTTTAGTATGAGAGCTATTGTATATTATATACCTTATAATATTTTATTTATAATAAGTTATTATTAATTATATTATATATATACATTAATATATTTAGAAAAGTATTATTTTAATATATATATAACACTAATTATCTGAAGTTTATATAATAAAATACGTATATACTATAATATTTATAATTTAAACAAATATTAATACATTATATATGAATCTGACTTTAATGGAAATATTATAACCTATATTGCTTCAACAAATATATTGCCATAATAAGTTTTATTAATTATAATTAACATTAAATTAGTTTCTATATATGTATGTATATAAATATTGCTTCAAGATCTTACTTTAAATAAATTAAATAAAGTAAGAATAATATTTATATTATAAATAAAATTATCAAACCCTATATAAATATTTTAAATGGATGAAAATTAATAATAAGTTATTATCTTAATAATGTTAGTGTGAGGAGTGTTATGTGTGTTAGTAGGTAGCTATATATATAATATATTAAATTAATATATTGAAGTATATATATAATATTATATATATATATTATATTAATATCTATATATATATAATATTATATTATCATAATATATATATATATATATTATATTAAATAATTAAATAATATATATTAAATATATACTATATTATATTATATTAATATATATATATATTTAATATATAATATATATATATATATAATAATATATATAATATAATATATATAATTATATATATATATATATAAAAATATAATTATGAATATATATATTAATATAATATATAAATTATTTAATATATATTATATATATTATATATTTTGTTTAAACTAATTAAAATTTAATAATTAATAAATATTTAACTATATAAATATTATATACTATAATTTTTTTCAGAAATTTACTAAATTTAAGGATAAATATGTATAATAAAATTAATATTAAATAATATTAAAGTTAATGCGAATTCTATAAGGTATTGTCTTTTGAATATTATGAGAAAAAGAACAATTATCATTAGAACAATGTAAAATTAATATATATGTTAAATGAGTATTATATAACATATGAGAAATATATTAAGGTGCAAGATTATAGAGATATAAACCACATATTAATAATTTTGCGAAGAGTCATAGGTGAAAATACTTAAAATTGGGCCTACACATCAATTCTCTTTATTTATTCTAACCGCCGAACTTTTCACTAACATCAGAGATTTATTATGATAAGCAAATAGCCAAACGTTTATACATGACCACGAGGTCTGATATTTCTAGGATATTCTTATATTTGTCGTAAGAATATATAAAATCAGTTAATTTGCGCCAATGCTTGGTTTTCTAGTCCAAAATATCTACCTTGACACCAAGACTAGATAATAGTATACTCCGACTATTGGATTGCTAGGAGCAAAGACTCTTTAATAATATCTAATCCATACCTGAAAAGAGTGCGATATTTTCTCCGTCATCTAGATATTCTTTAATGTTTCCTTAGATTAGAAGAGAAGTATCTCAGTGCGCAGTAACCATTAAAGAATATTTGAGTGAGTCTATATTCGCGCGCGAGACCAAATGTCAAAGGAACTAGCATTATTGCCAAGCCTAAACAGAACGAGGATATTTTGAGTATATCTTATTCAATTTGCGAGAGAATAAATCCTTGGCTGTATTTGTTGAAGAAAGATTACCATATAGATGTGTAATTTAAAATCATCTAAAAACATAAAGCTTAGTGGGCGCAGAGCCGAGACATCCACAAGATTCACAAAAATCTAATTATTTTCAAAAATATAACGAATACAACATCGATTTACCTCCATCGCTAGTCTCTCTATTGATGTACCAAGCCACCTCACAAGTTTGATGAGAATCAGCACTCAAGATGAGATTAAATACACAACCTAAAGATAAATTTTGTGGAAAACAAATGAAAAGATCCAAAAAAATTATAGAAGTGAGAGCGTGTGTGGTTTCACCGGGCCACCGAGGAGCCGAGAGAACACCGCTGGACTACTGGTGCGAGAACATCCGGAGAGAGGTGCTAAAACCACTAGAGGTGTGAGCTACCTGCCTAGGGCGAGAGTCAAACCAGAACGCTAAATGCTAAATAGAGAAGAGCAACTTTTATATATATTGGTTCCTGCGATGCCACCGACACATAAAAATGAAACACCCATATATATATATCATCTTTAAAAGAAACTGTTGATTTGATATTAAAATGTTATAAAGATGAAGAAGTGAGCAGCAATTATGCCTGGTTAAAAAATTTATAAATCAATTAAAAAGCTGGGACAAAAAGTTCATGAGGGCGCGTGGTCGTCAAACTACTAAATAATAAATTCATGAGCAAAAGAGTATATCCTATATAAATTTTTAAAACTGAGTCTAATAATTTTAATGGAAGGATTTAATAAACTTTTGAACTGAAGTAGAGGAAAACACTATACAAATAGTCTACATGATATAGTATATTCAAAATTTGCCTAGATACTATTGTGAATCTAAATAATTATAGACCACTTTGTAGAGGTGAGGAACAGTAGGTATGCGAGGCTCTGTATCTATAATATTTGTAATACATTTATAGTAGATGAAGATACACTATTCAATATCATTCCATGGTTAAAAGTATTAATGAGATTATGGGAAAAGTAGTTTCATCTTTAAGCATTATTACTACGCTCGCACCATATAATTAATCAACACACATATTATTCGTCTCCATCTAGCGCGACATCACAATGCCGTCTCTCTCACACAATAATTTTGTGTCATATATTAAGCTTCAAAACCATTACATATCTCACATTGTCTCTAAGTTCTGCAGACCAATGCTAAAATGTGTCTCTCACTAAAAATTTTTGAAAAATCAACATTTGTCTCAAAAATTTATGATTTGCATACTGGGGATTAACTATATTATTACACCAGTAGTACAACTTTTCAATTAAACATATTATAGATTATCACATAGAATTTGAGTGTGACACGCTAATAAACAGATAGGCTTTCATATTGATTGATCAACGATTTTAGAGTCTACTCCTTCAGAAGCAGTATCCAAATCTGAGAATGATTTCTTTTGTATAAATTTTTGTTTCTCATGTCTTGTAGGGATCTTTTCATACACACATAACTATATTGACTAAGTTGTCTTCACCAAGAATACTCAAGCTAGCTACTATAGCACATCATATGGTATACCATCCTCAAAATTTTTTGTATCCTCATATATCAAATATAATAGGAGCTCTAAAAGTTTTCTCTATCCATATATTGTATTATATATTTTTTCTAAAATCTACTTAATTTACTCTCTCACATATATACTACAAATATGTCTCAAGATCTTTTTAGGGATCATTAGACATTCAAATAAATCAGTATACTAATACATTTTGGTCTACAAAAATTATTGTGTTACATATCCAAGGTATAAACTCTTAATGATATCAACTAAACGAAAATTGTAGTCTCTTACGAGGATCATATACACATAAAAATGTTCTCATTTAGTGCAATACTATGGTGCATCTATAGTAAATTACAAACAATGGTTCACTATCGATCTGATCATGTTATAGATTGTCACTTAAAAATTTGTCTCAAATTATTTATACTCATATATCAAAATATTTGTCTCTAAAATATATTTATTTGGCAGTTATCATACATAAATTTGTCTTCACAATCTTCGTCACAAAATTATTTTTTTGTATCTGTTTAAATTAATTAAAGAGAAGATACAAAATTTCTCATTATATATATATATTTTCTAATACTCAAAATTTATGTTCACATCATACTCAATAATCTTATATATATAATATAGTCACACAGTAATATTGATCTCATATATAATATTTTTGAACATAGCTATTATTATTGTCTCAATATATTTTGGCATTGAGAGTCAATCAAAAGGTATTGTATTCTTCACTATAAGTTTCAATATGAAGCTATATTGTATCTTATTTATTAGTATACTCACATTACAAAATTTGTCTCAAATTATTTAGTCATATATATTTACCTTCATCTAACACTTTTTTTGCGTGTCCTCAAATTTTGTCGTACCTCAACTTTTCATTCGCTGAAATTCTCCTAGAGCGCCGATAACTGAAAATTTGTCACGGGTGGTGAAAATGTTGTCCTGTCCACACATGCATCAGAGAAAATAATTTGTGAGAATAGGACTAGCGAGAATAAGTATATGATAACACTAGGAAAGATACATTAAATCAGTCGAAATAGAAAAACTATCGATAGTCCATTACACCTTTCGCTCATACTGACATGTTCCAATTTATGATTGGTATTGAATAAGATCTTAAAGAGTTCTTCTAAGTCATTAATAGAGAATATCACACCCTCTCTAAGGTACCAATTATCTTCACGGAATCTGTTCCAGACGTTTAAATATTCTTAATTGTGTTTGAATGCCTAATTCTAATCTTGCTTGCTTTATAAGTCAAACTTGTTAATCTGTAAATTACTTTATTAATTAATATTAACTCTTGATTAGTAACATCAGATTTTAGCATCAGATTTTATTACTTATTATTATTATTTTTTGTTTTTATTTTATTATTTATTATTGTTCTTATTTTAGTTTATTATTATATTATCTATTATTATTATTTATATATTATTAATTATTATTATTATTATATTATTGATTGATCTATTATTATTACCATACCCCTCCGTGTAAATCAATAACAAATCATGGAATATTTAGAACAATACCAATAACAATATTTCTCAATATTTCGTACATCCTTAATGAGAACCTTTATCATTAACTTACATCTAATAATCAAGACCTCATGTCCTATACACAACCTCTACCCTTATCTCACCCTCACATATCAGTAACCCATTATGGGCAATAAGTTATTATTATTGTGCCGCTTATTATTCTGTGTTATTTCTATTATATTTGTCTGTGACTCTGGGGAGGTTTTTAACTAAGATGATATATATCTATCCACTGTACATATGTGTTCTTATCTTCGATAGAGAAATATTCTATATAGATTTCACATAATTATACTAAATCAATTATGAATGATAAATTCTGAGAGACATCTAAATACAATACCTGGATCATGTCTGATCACTAAAAAATTTTAGATAAAGAGTTTTTATTTACATAAACAATACAGTAATAACCATCTGGAGTAGGAGGTGCCAGGACGGATTTACATAAAACACCTGAAGTTATAATTCTGTAAACACTATTAATTTGAACTATTCACAATTACACAAACATTGAAAAGAGATTTGGATAATAATTATATTTGAGAGCGAAACTAAAAAACATATAACCACTAGTTACGTCCATACAACACTAGGTATACGATAACACCGATAAGAAATATTTTAGTTTAGTTTAAACCGAATTCGAGCCTGCATAACATACTTCTTGGGCTCCGCATAGGAGTGTGCGTAAAATTATAGCTCTCCGAGAGTATGATTGTCATTAATTAGCTTTCAGTTTTTTTCCTTAGTCTTGGGTAAGCGTGAACACAAATTTAAAAACATTTGATAGAGGGTACAAATTGACTCCAATTGTATGTATATCTTGTTTAGTTCTAACTCTATGGGACAAATCTTGTTTCTAAGTCCTGACATTTATATACCAAATATAAGTTAATTGTAGATTTTAGTGTGACATCGCGACTATAATCATAGACATTCAGCGAAGTAGAGTACACCCAACTCCAACTAGACTCCAATTCTATCAGTATGGGGAGCGGACTATCTAGTACTCTCCAGTCTTTTCCGAGGGGGTGAGCACCCACCCATAACATTCAAACATAAGTTCAAAAAAAATCTTATTCCTCTCTCACCTACATCACACAATATCAGGAACAGCGGAGTTTTTTGTAGTTACTGATAAGAATGCCATCTTTTAGCAAGATGACGTTATTATTGGCAAATTTATTAATAGGAAATTTAAAAATATTTTTACTTTTGCTTGAGAGATCTAAAAGTGTACGCTAGTAAACCCAAAAGGGATTACAAAACGCCTGGGGATAGCCCATTAGTTGTTAATTTTTTTAAAACGTAATGGGTACCCCACTACGACGCAGAGCCTGATACCCGCCCCGATGGCAGGAGTCGGGGTCTCTCGGCCTTCAGGGGAACGAAAGGAGGCAGGACTATTTCCCCCCCTCCGGGGAGGGTCTCCCGAACCCCCGCCCCTTCAAACTTCACTTTTCCCGCTCTTTGGTATTTGGTGGAGATTGTCTTGTGCCGACCGCTAGAACTGGGGAATTACTCTGTCCCAGTAAAAAATAAGAAAAATTTTGAATTGAGTTGTTCAATTGTTCTTAATTGTTCTTAATTCAATTGTTCTTGTTCTTAATATCTTCATCACGTATCATTAAAATCCTTTAAATATATATATATATATAATATCTATATAATATACTTAATATATATATATATATATATTATATATACTAGTATATATATTGAGGAGTGAGTATTATATATATATATAAAATTAATATATATATATTATAGTATATATTGATATATATATATATAGAGGTTAATTTTCAATTATAGTATATACTATATATAGTATATACTATATACTATATACCCTATATACCATTATAATATATATTACTGTTTATTCGCTATATACAATAATACGATGCGTAGTATTATTATAGAGGTATTTATATATAATACCCTCCGAGCTGCGATCCCGACAATTTCGTTAAAGAAGGATTGATCTCGCGCGTTAAATATTAGGAGATTAGGCTCGTAGTGGATTTTTATAAGGTATATATAGGTTTAGGTAATTAGGTATTAGTAGGGTTATAGTGAGCTTAAAGGTGATAATTATGGTTTGCGTTAGAGTAGTATAGTATATTATATATGTAATTGAAGCGGTATTAGGTTAGGTTTAGTGATATTATTAGGTTAGGTTATAGTAATTCGTGATTAGGTATAATCCAATATTGACTAAATGTATTTATTCCACTACTTAAAAAAAATTTCTCAAAAATAATTCTATAACGTTACATATATTTTGTATTAGATTATAATTCCCGTATCTTGTGAAGTTCAAACTTACTTTATAAAAGAGCCATTATAAAATATAATATATATATATATCTATAGTATACCCTATAATAATATATATATATTATATATATTACTATATAATATCTTTTTGTATTACATGTGATTATATATATATATTATATATAATATTATATATGTATATATATATATAATATATATATATATATATTATATATATATATAAATATATATATATATATATAATACGGTATTAATATATATAATATATTAATATATAAGTATAATATATATATAATAATATATAATTAATATATATATATATATTAATTTAATTTATATAATTATATATATATATAATTATATATATATATAATATATATATATATATGCTACCTAAAATTTAACACTTATACTTATATATATTTAATAACTTTACTACATATATATTGTGTGTATATATTATAATATATATATATATTTATATAATATATTATATTTATATATAAATATTAAATATTCATTCATAAAAAATTAATATTATGTGCCCCTGAAAAAATTAATATTAAAATATTTGTAGTTATTAGAATATTGTTTTATATAAATTAAACTTAAATTTATAAAACTCAAATTCTTAATATAATTTCATATACATTATATAAATATTTATTATATTTCATTTTCACATTAATTTATTATTTATTTATTATTTGTATAATTACTTATTTAATTATACATTGGCATTGGTGGTATTAATTTACTCATTATATACTATATATATTTTAATATAATCTATAGTTTAATATACGTTTATAATTATTCCATTCTGTATCATTTATATAATATATTATTATATTTATATTTATAATATAATATTATATATATATAGTTATAGTTTATAACTTATTAATATATATATATATAATATATATTAATATAATAATATATATTTATATTGTATTATATGATTTTTATATATTTTTAATTTTTTCTTTCTTTTTTTATATATATATATATATATATATATATATATATATATAGTTATATTATATATAATATATATAATATATATATATTATATATATATATATATATATATATATATATTATATATATATATATATATATATATATTATATATATTTATATTATATATTATATATATATATTACGTACAAATATTTTATTAATATATAACAAATTTTTTTATATTTTTTTTTTTATATTATTTACGTACATAACGCTATGTCTAGTATTTGTTGCTGCTTTAGCTGAAAAAAGAAAAATCGATTATAAAAAAATAATATCGATATCGATGTATCGATAATCTGAACGCATTTCAACAGTGAATTCCTCATGCCTACAGCGAGCGGAAAAACGCCGAATTGTTGTGATTTTTCAGAGCGTTAAATATTAATATTTTTAGTGAAAAATATTAACCTATCAAAATAAACCTCAAATGCGTAAAAACAAACTTCAACCATTTTTTTCTAAACACTCATTTTGTAACCGAAATGTTTTTTATAATTTTAATATACTTTGTACGTGAACTCACAAGTTAGTAATACTAAACAAATTAAACCTAAACAAATTTTTATAAGAAATGTCACGACAAATTGTTTTGTAAAGAAATTTGGTTTGTAAACAAGTATCTACTTCCTAGAACAGTATAACGCGCAGCCGTTTATATTATTAACTGCGAAATCGAGAGAAGGATAATTATAAAAATACAACTAATATATATATAAGGGGGTACTCTTGACTTAAGTGACCGTTTATCAGTGATCAAAATAATGATGACGCAATTAACGGGCCTCTGGTAGAAATAAAAAATATGAAATAGGCTATTCTCTGACTAATATATCTATCAGATCTGCATATTCATCACCATCCCATCCATCATCCAATCATCAATCAATCCATGGATCATTCATCCTATCAGTCACCATCTTATGTCTCGCCGGGATTGCTTCGGAGGGGGTGAGGGAGATCTGCTAACAGCCGGAATGGCAAAAAAAGTACGGTGTATGAAAGATAACATAAGTCGAAAGCGAAAGCCGCCTACCCCCTATAAGTCCATTAATTTGTACGATATTTTTTATGCCTTTCAGGGATTCGCAAATCAATGCGGAAAAATCGCTCACACTCCAAATCGTGCTTTTTCACTTGAGCGACTAAAAAAAAAATTTTTTTAAGGTCCGGTAGAAAAAAATAAAAAGGTGCGGGTCTGATAACCGCCACCCTCCATTGTGCATAACCTAGGTGATTTTTTATTTCTTGGCAGATTACATTCCATTATATTTCTCCCCTTTCAAGTTTTGAAACCCAAACTATTCACGCTCCTTTCTCTCACGCCTCTGGCAAACTCACATTCCCTGCTCCTCAGGCATTCTCCTTTAGGGACTCAATCATTTTTTTCTCCCGGTCTCCCCAGCCGGTCGATTACCACCAGAAAACACTCACCACTATGCCATCTCTTCAACCAACCGAACTCATCATCCATTCGCCTCCTTTCCATAATAAAAACAATCCTTCACAAATGTAATACTGCTCGAACGCGTTATTCTCCTATTTGCCGCATTTTTCTTTTCTCATACAACCCCACCATATTCGTTCTTCGTTGCTCAACCAATCCCTCACACACCGCGTTCCATTTCCACCGTCCGCATTGTTTAACATATCATTCTTGCCTCACCACACTCTAATAACTCCAACTATAGCACTGCTCCATCTAAACACATTGAGCACCTAGATTAGTAAAAGTTCTTCTCTAGAGTTTTCCGTTCTTTTCTCCAGAGAGATGTAGAGTCTTGACAACATACTATATAGGAGGTATTAACACAGGGCGATCATGAGTCAGAAAATTCGAGTAGGACTATATATACACAACTCATAATGGCTACATGAAAGCACAGTGCGAGAGACTTCTAAGCGCACCAGGGGACTTAGCCACCGTTTAAATCCACAAGGATTTAATTAGGCAACACAAGTCACCTTTCTACATTCCCACAGCATATCTAGATATACTTCTGCAGTAATTCCGTTACACTCTTTTCAACTCCAGCAATATCACACTAATATTTCAAGACTTAAATACAATTAATACTGTCAATAATAATTATTAAAATTAATATTTCTATGAATCAAAAAGAATGTTAAAATACACTTTATTTTTTTCAGTTTTTTTAAATATATTCAATTCAGATGAGCATTCAAAACTATCTTATGATCAAAGTGCCAATTTTTATTGTATCGTGTGTTGAAGACTATAAGCATATTGCATCAATTAGAGGTCTATGTTAGTGAGTCTATGTATGTCGGTAGTATTAATCGAATTTAGAGTTTTTTATTGACATATGACACGTAGGTATGTTAACGGATATGATTCAGTCTAGATATTTTGATAAAGGGTGGATATGGTTCAGAGTCGGTTATATTTGTTTTGTTTTTGTTTGATGAGAGTGTTATGGGTTTTGTGTGTATTGGTGCTGGTTATTTCGGGTGTCCTTGAAGTTTTTTTCGGGGGTATTAATTTTCAAAAGGGAGGGAGGGAGATTCCGGTAGTCGGTAATATTTTTTATATATATTAAGAGGTGGTGTAGTAAGTATTAAATGTATTAAATTTAATTTATTTCAGAGGTTGAGATTATTATTATTGAGATTGTGATGTAATTGTAACGGAGACATGCTTTTGCGAAGGAAGTGGAGTCGGAGTCGGAAAATTTTTGACCCGACTCCACCAACCACTCTCATCACTTTAATTACTTATTTAAATTATATTTAATTATTGATTACAATTTCGGGAGGAATTAATTCAATTGACTTAGTCTACCTATTGCATGAACATCTGATTATGCAGAAGTGATGGGAATTAAAAATTTTGTAAGTTAATATCATTATTAATTAATTTGAAAATTATTAATTGTTAATAATTATATATTATGAAGAATATTCAATATAAGTGGAAGTATATATATATTATTATTATTATTATTATTATTATTATTATTATTTTATTATTAGTGTTAATTTTCATATTTATTATGTAAAGTATTACTTTCAGCTAGTAGTGAAAAAATATAAAGAGCATTTAAATAAGAAATATGAAGATATTAGTATGAGGATGTATACTAAAAATTCGAAGATATATAGAATAAAGTTGGAGATGTTATATTGGGTACATTATATATAAAAGTGAGAGAAAGATAAGAGAATGTGGTTTAATACTAAACTAACTATATATATATATATATATATGAGGAAAGTCAGAGGTATATAGATGGATAATAAATATTAAACGGTTATGTAAGGTTAAATGGTTAATAAATAAACATGAAAGGAAATTGAGTACGATAAATTGATATTTATTATAATATATATATATAAGTATATAAAATAAATAAAACAAGTGTACAATATATATAATATAATAACTAGTAGTTAAACGAAAAGAAAAGGGGAAGACCATCAGTACATATAAAGTAAAGAAGCGAATTAAAGAAGTACTGAGTTATTAGTAATATAACTAATGATGAATTAAATAGAGATACCTATAATATCAAAAGATAAGACATGTAAATAAAAGAATAGCGACTAAAGAGCGAGGGTAGGAACCGTCAGAAGTAAGCTACCATATTCCAATGACATTGAGGTTATTAATGATGTGGTTCATAAACCCCAGAATGATGGATAAATAATCATAAGATAGTAACAATAATAATAATAATAATAATATCGAATAATAATATCTTCGATATAGAAAAATAATTAAAATAATCGAGAAAATATTAAATGGAAGAAAGCTGAAAATGAAGAATATAGATCAATATAATAGAGTAAATGAATATGATTAATAATAATAATAATAATATATGAGTTATTAACATAATGAATAAGAATATATATAAGAATAATAATAAAATAATATGAGTAATTAAAAGTAATAATAAGTCGACTATGATAATAAAATACTAAATATACATAAGAATGGAAAAAAATAAAATGAAAGAATGATTATGATAATAATAGTAAATAATAATAATATATGAATATTTTTTTAATTAAGTGGAAATAATAATAAATAGATAACTGGTGGAATATAATAATAATAAAGCTAAATAAAAAAAAAAAACCTTGTACCAACAATAAAATATGAAGCCCAAGGCAAGATTAATCATATGGGTTTTTCCCCTTCAAATCACGTGACTATTCTAATCCGAGAAGATAAAATGAGGTAAATCCCCCCCCCCTATTAAAATTTATTTTTAGTGTAGTATTAATAATATAAGATTTATATTAGATAAATAATATAGTAATAACAGGATATGAGTAAAGAATAAAAGAGTAGAGATATCTATATAGTGAGTAGGCTGGGAAAGTAATAATATAGGTATCAATAAAAAATGAATTAGTCAGTAGCTGTTTATATATATATATATATCATCACAATATATTAATAATAAAGGATTACAACTTGCGATGTCAAACTATACTAATTATACAATTATTATATATTGATAATATATATATTACATATATATATAGTAACATAGTATAGTATATATATATATATATATAATATATATATATAATCTATATAATATATAATAATATATATTATAATATAATATGATAATATATAGTAAATATATATAATTTAAATATATCAATATTGGAATCAACTTGACGAGAGTTTGAGATCTGACTACCACTATAGAAGAGTATAGATATACAATATAATACGATGCACTATTTTATAGATATATGTATAATAATAAAGTAATATTTATATATTTATAGTGATATAAAATTAAATAGGGTAGTCAGTAGACATATTATATATATATATGTATATGTATTATATTGTAATGAGTTAATATATACTAGCGTACAGGAAAAATGAAATATAATAAAGAATTTATGGATACTAATACAATATACCATAATAGAATATGTAAACCTATAGGTATGATATAAATAAGTGTAATAAATTAGTGAGGAAAGTAGAATAATAAAGATAAATGATAGTAAGAAATATTAATACGGAATTAATAAAATATCTATATATATATATAACTAATTATATATATAAGTAGTTATATTTATATAGATTAATTAATATATATAATAATAGAAAATAAGGAGAAAAATAAAAATAATAAAATAAAATAATAATAAATTATATTAAAAAACCGAGTAAGATTTATGGCTAAATGAGAAACTAATACCGACTTTAGTTAAAGTATATTATATATATGAGGTATTATTATAGAATTATAATAATAAAAAGAAAAGTGGAAATGATGAAATATAGGTAATTTTTATACTATTACGTATATATATATAATAATATATATTATAGTACTATATATATATCATGAAGCCCTCGTGTTGGCAGTATATAAGCTACCTAGTGACTAAACGACTGAATAATATTTATTGAGCGGAAGGGATTAACATTATAGCTTATAGAATTTATAGCTTATCATGTGGTAGAATGTATAAATATCCATATGTATAAATTAATATATATAAGACACGCTTTATTCTTATCCCAGGGAAATATAGTTATTTGAAAGGGATTTAGATGTTTAAATACAAAAACTTACGATAACTGCAAAGCAAACACTGCGACTAAAATATATGGAAATTCAAGAAGGCTGTATATGTGAATTATAAGGAGATCTTAGGCAAGGGTGTGATAGTATTATAGTTACTCTGAAGGGTGAATTTTAAGTAGATGAGAATTGGGAGTAGTAATTGGATAAAACCTACTTATCTATCTTATTAACCTATGAAAGTATTAATATGTATAAATAATCCAAGCTTATAAGGATTTATAATGAGTTTACTGTCACTGATAAGATAATATAATTAGTTATGGGGGGTGGTACAGATAACATTATTGTATACTATTAATATAATACTATAATCATATAATAAACAAACTAATAAGAAAGTAAATTATTGAAGGTAGTGTATATCAAATTAAAGAGTTTAAGATATTTAATTAGTTAAATAGGGGTAACTAATAAAATAAATGAATAAATGAAAAACAACATAGTTTTTATGATAACATGAATAGATTTATATAGAAGAACATTAGAGATCAAATACCTATATATATATAACTACCATAGAAATTATTTTAGTGGGGATAGAGAATTTATATAAGACGTAAGAAAGAAAAGTACATGAAATATAGATGGCAGTAAGGGTGGGACATAGGTATAATAACTGTAATATATGAGTTGGCACGGAATACGAAATAGAGCATCCTGCGAAATAATCTGGACTCCATCAAGTTGAGACGATTCCGGTGATCTAGTGTGCATCAAAAGGAAGCAGTCCTATACAGCCGTATGGCTTATGGAATCAGACAGCATTATAAACCAACCTCTGTCCGCGCAAGCATGCAAAAAGCAAAAGAAGCCGGAACGCTGACAAGCAAAGTTCATCTTATTAAATGTATAACATCACCTCGCAAACGTCCAGAACACTTAAACGAAAAATTTCAACCATAATCAGTCCATACTAATACCAGTTATCTGCATACTGCCAACATCTCGAGAAAGTAGGTGGTCCATATATAACGGGAAATCTTCAAGTCTTCCCTGTGCCATGATATATGAGACCATTTATATTTTGCCATCGAGATGAGTGTTTGCGATAGCACTGGTTTATTATCTCTGGTTATAGAATATTACATATTACTAATATTGTATAGTAAAGCCACTTTACTGATAGAAATATCATTATAATTAGCCTATATATTCTTAATTAACATTTACAATATCGCAGATTACATGGTATTACATTACTAATAATATAATACATACCCTTACACTATGACTCAAGTAGTATTGACACAAAGATTATTGTCCCATTTTCATATAGTCTTGAACCACATTCCACCTCATCATGCTAACCTATTCTCCTCTCACCAGGTATAAATAAATATTAATTATTATAAAAATATAATATTTAATATATGATACTTTAATAATATACATATATTAATAAAAAGGAGCGGGATAATCACAGATCAGTGCTCGATAACTGTCCTTAGCTTGATCGTGCTTCCACCGCCCACCATGTGGAGGCAACGGAGTCCCTGAAATTGGTGATGGATGGAGCAATGTTTCCGTACTCCCAATGATCTGAGATCTGAGACCGATTCACACCGTGATAGCACTCTGTCCATAGACAGTCGATGGTCAATCCCTGACAGGTAGAGAATTGCTCCACATTCTCCTACCCCGACCCAGTCTATTCGATATTCCATGGGGACCCGGCACTCCGATTGACTTATGGTGGTCTCGAGGTACTGTGCTCTGCTACTTCGTGTGAGGCATAATTCCCCTAGGTTCGGTGCGAATGCCTTGGCTTTTTTATAATATTTTACATAAAAATACAAAACAAAAGGTATATAATATATATATAATTAGAATAGGTAGGAATAATATATATAAAATAATTTTATTTTAGTTTTAGGGTAAAACTACCCCTCATATATATATATACATATATATATGATTAATTATATATATATATATATAGTATAATTCACACAAATCTTAATTCAGGCTGGATACCATCTCATCTCACGTTGGTAATCATACCTAAGGGAACGATGACGCTGATGATTCGATATACTGGCTAAGGATTGACGTGTCAAATCATTATATGATCCATAAAAATATAACTTCTTAGTTAAAAGAGTTAATACCACGGCTGGCCGATGTCGCAGATATGGATATATACGTTATTTTTCCCCAACAACCGTTAACCACCGTCCCCAGGATTCAGGTCGAGATTAATAACTTCTTCGTATCTGCTTATTCCCCATTATATATACATAATTATTAGTATTTACCTTTACCTACATATAGTCGTTAACAGTGATAGATCAAAGCATATTGTGAGACTATAAGGTAAGTGCTGTGAAGACGGGCACTAGGGGATCAAAGCTTCGTATCATCAAGACAACCACAACGGACTGGGCGCTTCGTATAAAAGTAGCAGCCGATCCACCTATATATATATATATTATACATATATATATGGCCAGAGATATATAATTATGATAATTGCTCATCATGTAATTTACTGAGTATTTGGCCATTTCAGTATGGATATATAAATACCCTTCATACACGCGGTTTACTATATATAATATATATATTATATATAATATATAAATAATGATATACTCAGCTAAATGATCCAGGGACCCTTATATATAATATATTATACCTGACCCGCTTGTACAGATATCAGTACGCCTATATATAATCGTTACTTGGTGTTGTGTGTGTGTGTGTGTAGGTGTGTGTCCCGGTGGCGTGTGCCCGATGTAATTTGTGTATGTATGTGTTTTTATGTGTATAAAGTCTGCTTGGTAAAAAGTGTCCTCTCTATTCATCCGTCTCAGTCGCGCAATCTCGGTGTAGCCCCTGCGTATAGTGATACATCGTATTAACCATCTTCCTATCTTAAGCCACATATCCATAAGAACCAATTTCTCGTATAAGCAATAAACATATCTTTTCCACATTACATACAACCTTTACAGCGACTGTGCGTATTCATGCCTTCCGATTCCCATTATTGTGAATCTCTACAATATCAGAGCACAAGCAACATAAGACCCATAATAAAATTACGAAGCATATCTAGTGATGACATATTACTACGTCCTATGAACTATCGAGCATTGTATAGCCCACACTTTGAATGTTCTTCTACTTGAATTCTATAAAAAATATATTTATTTTTCTGTAGCTGTTTGTCTTCACTATTTATTTTTATGTTTCATATACCTTATTGGTACTAATTAGTTATTAACTATCTAACCACTCCCTAACGAGTCAATTTGACCAAGAGTCAAAATCAAATCGTGCTGACACTATATATCACTTTATAGTTGTACCCATATCTTTTAAAGCCCGTTGTGTCTATAGGTATATGCTTTATATAATCTCAATGAATAACGGGTTATCGATAATATACCGTGACAAGTATATGTCGCCTTTCTATACCGTGATAGTCACTAGTATGAGAATAACTTCTGTACATAAGCTCTAAACTCTATCTCTCATTCTCTCTTCTACTATATCTATCTATATAATATCTAAATCATACTTCATCAATATCTCAATATGATCTACTAATCTATCAAAAAAAAAAACAAAAATATAATAAAATATAATTTTGGAATATTTCTCAGAGTCAGAGTACGTCTATTACTCATATCATTCAAATCACATAACGAGTCCCATAGGATATTTTACATTCATTCAATACATTTATTGTATACTATCAAGACTTATATAGTATATCCGTGCCTCTTATATATTATATATAATATAGTACTATATATATATATATCGGAAAAGTTTTTAGACAGAGTTTCTCATTGGTCGCTGTCTCTTATAATATATTATATTATACTATATTTATTAAATATTATATACTATATATATATATATATATATATATATATATATATATATATAGTACTATATATATATATATATACTATATATATATATATACATATATATTAATGTATATATATATATAATAATAGATAATAATATATATAATGACTATATATATATATACTATATATATATATATATTATATATTATATTAATATCAATATATATATATAATATATATATAATATATTATAAAATATATATATATATATAATATATTATATATATATATTATATAATATATATATAATATATATATAATATTATATATAATAGATATATATTATAATAATATATAAATATATATATATATATATATATATACATATATTAATATATAATATATATATATATTATATATATATATATATATATATATTATATAGTATATATACTATATATATAATTTTATATATATATATATATAGATTAGTATATATACTATAACTATATATATAGGTATATATAGTATATATAGTATATATAATATACTATATATATATATATTAATAATAGTATATGGGGTTTTATATTTTTATTATAAATGAAGACGTGTACCCTATATAAAGGCATGAGAGATAGGGAAGGAAAAGAGAGGAAAACTAAAGGTCAGATCCAGTTGTTGAGAAAGCCAAATTCTAAGTTGCGTGCCACATATTACCCGTAGACGAGATTGATATAAAAAGATAATAGATGAGAGAGAGAAGAGAGAGAGAGACGAAAGAGAGAAAGAGAGAAGAAAGATGAAGCGAGGTGCCCTCCCAATAGAAGGAGAAACGAGAGAGAGAGAGAGAGAGAAGATCGAAAGAAGAGAAAGAAGATCAGAGAAAGGCAAGTAATGGCTTCAGAAGAACAGTGTTCGTTCTCTGCAGAATAGCAAGACGGAAACTGAGAGAGAGAAAGCATAAGAGAGGATAGAGAGAAAGAGAGAGTAGATGAGAGAGAGAGAGAGGCAGTACTATGGAGGAAGGAAGAAAGAAAGAAGCACTAAGGGGCGCCGAGTGTCTGAGCAAAGACATCTGAGTATAGAGAGTGTTCGTAAAATGGTCATAAGGAAATAACAATGAGGTCCAAAGAAGAGAGAGCAGATACATGATAGTATTGGAGTGGGAGGACGAGATAAGTAAAGAAAGCAGGGAGGACGCGACGAAGGATGAGCGAGAGTAAAACGTAATGAAGAGAGACGAGACGCGTGGATCGAGAGAGAGAGAGAGAGGAGAGAGAGAGAGAGAGAGGGAGAGCAAAGAGTATTGCAGATATCCTTCTTTCCCGGTACTTCACATCTAAATGGAAAAATATATAAAAAGAAAATGTTGAACGTGGTAAACAACTTTATAACTCCACACACACTACCACACCTACCAGCCTACACACACACAACACACGGAACTATTGGTCTCCCAGTTCGCCTATGTCACCAACGGGAGGTGACGCTGACACCACACACAAACGGCTCATTCCTCACACACTCACTCCTAAAATACGATCTTCTTCAGGAAATAAAAGAACAAAGAAAAAAATTAAAACCATGGATGGGTAAACATTGTAAAAATATGTGAAAGAAATATATTAAAAAATTATTATTTTTTTAAAGTGTTTAAAATAATATATATACCGCTATATATTATATATAATAACAAACTGGGCCTAACACTTATATATTATATATATATATATAATTTAACACTAATTAGGGTATACATATATATCATATCTACTAGGGACTATTATACCCTGCGCTACCTGTATCTACGTGTATTTTATTTCCGTATAATCATAGGGTTCCATTAATAATAATACATCTCTCTTCTGTATCCACATACTATATATATCAATACGTTATGATAAATACTTGCAGTATCACATCTCATATAAATAACACGATTATACGAATCTAACATAGTGACTTTCACCTGGTGAGGAGAAGACGGCCATTTATAATAAGAGTAGGATAGGAATTAGGTTATAGAACTAGAAATGACATATCATATACATCTAAATTCATTTATATGAGCATGTTATATATATTATATAACCTATAGGGGTGATATAGGTATAGTATGAATATACCGTATATATGATATATATATATATATTCACACTTATTACATGTATTAATAAGGTTCCAATTAAATTTAATAATAGTATTAGAGGTTCTCTATTTCTGCTGACAAATAGTTGCTATTAAATATAATAATAGTATTAGAGGTTCTCTATTTCTGCTGACAAATAGTTGTTATAATCAATGTTAACTCAATCTTAACATTATTAAAGCTAATTAAGTAGATGATTGATAATAAGGCGTATTTCCCATTTTTCAAACTCAATTTAAAGGAAAATTCTTGGAAAATATGTTGTGGCTGGTTACATTCCTTGAGGGGGAATTAGATACTCTCTTTAATTAATTCGTGTTTGTTACTCTTTCTGTAGTGAAGTTGGCTTTCTTTCTGAAGGACAGTTACTTACAATTCTTAATTATGGTTAGCTACTTTAATCGAGGAGAGTTATGGTTATCCTCTTGGAAAGGAGTGATTTACTCTCCATTAGGGGAGCAAATTACCCTCCTGAATGAAAGTTATGGTTATCCTCTTGGAAAGGAGTTACTTACTCTCCATTAAGGGAGAAAATTACCCTCCCGAATGAGAGTTATTTGATCTACTTACATAGCTAGTAACTCTCCTCATTACGCTCCTTAAGTGAAGGAGAGGTAAATTAAAATACTGAAATTTTCTTCTTGATCCTTGTCTTGAGTTCTCCGGTCTTCCAAGGTCAACAAAGGAAAAAATCAAACTACTTAGAAAAAATAATAAGATAATTGAAAGGTGAATAAACATAATATAGGAAATATTAAAGGAAAAAAACTAGAAGTCAAATAATTGAAATAAAAAAATAAATAAGAGAGAGAGAACGAGAGAGAGGAGAGAGAGAGAGAGAGAGAAGAGAGAGAGAGGAGAGAGAGAGAGAGAGAGAGAGAGAGAGAGAGAGAGATAGAGAGAGAGTCAATTTCTGCAAGTCAGAGCAATGATTCTTCAATCAATAAATGAAGCTACTATAATAAAACATACTGTGCAACTATATATATAATATTATATATTATAATAATATATATATAAATATAATATATAAATATAATATATATAATTATACTATATATTATATATAATTTATATATATATATATTATATATAAATATAGTATATATATATATATTATATTATATATAATATATACTATATATATATATATATTTATATTATTATATATATATATATATATCATATATATATATATATATATATTATATATATATATATATATATATATAATCAATATAATATATTTATTTAACTATATATATATATATAATATATATTTATATTATAATATATATATATATATATAAATAATATATATATATACATATACATATTTATATATATATATATATATATCTTATATATATTATATATACTATATAATATATATATAATATAATATTAAATATGTATATATATATACATTATAGTATATATATAGTATATAATATTATAAATATATATATATATACTATATATAATATATATAGTAATATATAACTATATATTGGCTGGGGAAGGTTCTTTTACAATGACTTACAATAATACCACAATATTCAATTGGTTTATCATTAAAATTAATTACCTCTACCAGTTAGGTATTTATGAACGAAATTAGCTTGTTTATGACGTTTATTGAAAATTATGATTATGATAGAATTTCCTTACACTAGGCTGACTAGGGTACTGGTTTGTTTTTAAAGCTGGTTCTTGAAGTCAAAACGTTGACTAAGGCGACGGCTACCGAGACCGTTTGTTTTTTTTGCAAGGATCGTGAGACAAAGCGTGGGCAAAGCAGTACGGCCTGACTTGATGACGAAGATGGTGAGAGTTTACGATCGTTACTGGCGGAGACTTTGTAGAATTGCGGCAAACGCAAGGTGACTTTTCCAGTCTTATTTCTCTGAGTTTGGGGAAGAATGGTTGACTTGAATGGACGCCTTCAAGTCTTGAGGGAAGATTCCTTATATAATTTTTTTAAACCTTTTAACAATGGTTTTGTTTACAAATATTTATAAATTACACACATACGTACACAAATATTTAGCCAATCATAATGCAATAAAATATTTAAATAAATACAACAGTTCAAATTGGGGAAAAATTATATATATATTATGATTTAATTTTTAAGACTAGTATATAAATAATATAATTATACTATATATAATAATATCTATATATAGTATATATATAGGTATCGTATCATAGAGTTTATTTTTAAGTACTATATAATAAATAATTATGCAAATATAATAGAATATACTACATAAAGATAAAATGCACCTAGATAAAAACAAAAAAAATGTGACCAATATATAACCAATAGTATTTGGAATAATATATATCTATAGTATACTATATATATATATATATATATATTAAAAAGATGAAAGAAAGATGTTAATAGTAAGCTGAAACGTTAATGCTATATGCATATATGATTTAAAATGCATCGTATAATAAAGAACAAAATGCTTTCCACTTAGAAACCAATTTAAAGTCTTCATTTAACTGAATAAAAAACCGTTTATAACAACAACAAACAGTAACAACAACAACAAAATTTCTTAAGTATATATATTAAAAGATAAAAAACGATTTTAATATTATGATATTTAAAACAATGATTTTATGAATAGGTATCTACTGTAATAACTACTAGGGGATTTTAGACTTGGCTAATAAATTTTGTTCTGTAAAGTATTATTGCTTTTAGAAATAACAACAATCAACAACAACAGCAGCAACAACAACAAAATTTCTTAAGAATATTAAAAGATGAAAAAAAGATTTTAATATTATGATATTTAAAACAATGAATTTATGAATAGGTATCTACTGTAATTACTACGAGTGGATTTTAGACTTGGCTAATAAATTTTGTTCTGTAAAGCTATTATTGCTCTTTTGAAGTACAAATTAGAAAAGATTGTTGGAACTTGTCTCTTATTTGTGTGGGTATTAATAACTATTTTTAAAGAGTTTTTCAAAGATAATTCGCGCCAATCTATAATTTTTAAAATTATTTTGCATAAACAAAACACTGCTGTTAGTTCTTATACTTATTTGGAATTATAATTTAGTTCAATTAAAAAAAAAAAAACTTTAACTATTTTTATGTTAATTTCTAAAAATATCCTTTTAATTTTTAACAGGAGTACGAAGAACGATGCTATCTTAGCTTTTTTATGGCTTTCTTTTTGTTATTATTTTTATAAGTTTTGTTTAATTAACTAGGAAAGTTTGTTTTATATATATTTTATATCACTTTGTCTATTGGTTGAGATTCTCTCTCTCTCTCTCTCTCTCTCTCTCTCTCTCTCTCTCTCTCTCTCTCTCTCTCTCTCTCTCTCTCTCTCTCTCTCTCTCTCTCTCTCTCTCTCTCTCTCATATTGAAAGCTGAAAATTAAAATATATCCTCCCTACCTAAGCAATTATTCACAGTATTGTTAGCAATATGTTTCGAAAAAATTTAAATAATCAAATATATATATATATATATATATATATCTCTCTCTTTCTCTCTCTCTCTCTTATATATATATTTGTTTCCGAAAAAATTTAAATATATAAATATATACATCATATATGCTAAGATTTTGAGCATTTTCTAATAATTATAATTAAGAAATGTAAATTTTTTCTTTTTATATATAAAAAAATAATAAGTGGCCAGGAGGGCAAAGGATTTCGAGAGGCCTTTCCACACAACTTACTTAACTCAAATAATTTTTCTCCTTTTTAAGTTTGGTTAATTGTTGAGAGTTGAAATACCTTAAGAAGAATATTTAATGCTTAAAATTTATACTAATGGAATGAAAGGGGAGGGGGATGAAATTCTGAAGTTAATTATCTTGTTACGTATTATTGGTTGGAAAGCGTTAAGACTTTCAACTTACTCATATATATATATATATATATATATATATATATCTCTACTCTCTCTCTCTCTCTATATATATATCTCTCATGTTTAATTCTGGGTATCATCTGGAGTGATGAATTTGGTAAAAAAAAAGGAGAGAGAATAATTTTGTAAAGGAAACACCAAGAAGAAAAAGGCAGAAGAAATATGAAGTGGTCAATAAAGCTCAAGAGCATGGATTCGACATATACCAAAATAGCCGACTGAAATGGTTCACATTTGTAAAAAAATCTGGTTATTTAGTTTCTCAAACGAATCCAACAAAACTTAATAACCTAACCTAACCTAACTAACCTAACGTATTCTTCTTCTAACCTAACATGACATGATCACAACTAGCCTAACTAACCTAACCTAGCCTAGCTACTTTATTCATTCAAACTAACTAAAACTGAACCCTAACTAGCACAACCCCTGGCCTGACCTAGTCAACTAGCTTTAGTGGCTTCAACTGACACAAACTAATATAACTAACTCTCTTCTTCAGCTTTCTTTATTCTCACTTCTGGGCTATGCACGAATTTTTGATGTTTGTGATGGGCGCGCACCCACCATCTGCCATTTGGGCTGGCTCCCCACTCCCCTTGGTTTAGTAAAAGAAGACGAAATATGTGAGGACGAAATTATCAATTTTCAACGCTAATTATAACCAATCTTATGAAGAGAATAAAAAACAATAAATTTTCTTCAATAATTTATTTTTTTAACACTAAAATTAATCAAATTTAAATTTGATTTAAAAATATTCGTGAATAACAAAAAAATAAGATTTTTTTTTTTTTTTAATTAATTCTTACAAAACTAAATTAAGCTTTTCGATTTGAATATTTATTATTCTAGCGTTTTCCTTTAATTCACTCCTAGTCATTAATTATATTATTTAATTTATTCAAGTGATATAAATAAAAAGACTTTACATGAGGCTAGGAATACCTATCAATAACTTGTCTTTGGATCAGTATATAATCTACAGACGACTTCAGTGAAAGCTGGAGGAAATAGTTGCAAGTATATACTCTATACTCTTAACCATATATCTATACTTTATATATATATGTAAATATAAAGATATATATCTCTGTTATCTTTGCTCTCTAGATAAAACTATATATATTTTTTTTATATATCACCTCCGGTGGGGTGTCATACCTATATGTATATCCACATAGATGTATATATTGGTTACTTATCATTAGATTGAAATATAATGAAAGAAAATGAAGAAATAAAGAAAAATTATATCTTACTTTGGTAATTTAAAAAAAATAAGAAATATGAAAAATGTGAGAACAGAGAGAGAGAGAGAGGAGAGAGAGAGAGAGGAGGGATCACGGTTATTATAGTTAAACTCTATTTTACAATGTTTAGTAAATGTTGTGACCAGCCCCCTTCAGACATAAAGCTCAATAATGGTGTGTGGCGTTATATAAATTTTCAAATCTTATTTGTTTGTTTAACCCTAGTATGTTCCCCCTCCCCCATTCTCCTTCTCTCCCATTTCTCCCCCATTTCAAATTTACCCCATTCTACAATTTTAAATTGTTATTTTACAATTTTAAAATAAAAAGTGAAATACTGTATATGAAATTTATTAATATATATATTTAATATTAGTGCAAAGACTATGCTCTTATCTACTCTATCTCTCTCTATATACTCTTTACCTCTCTTTATACTCTTATATATACCTCTCCTCTTTTCTCTCTTTTTCTCTTATATATATACAATATATATATTTTCTATATATATACTTTATATATATATATATATATATTTATATATATATATATATATATATATATATATATATATATATATATATATATATATATATATATATATATATATACATACTACTACTATACATAAATATATACATATATATATATATATATATATATATATATATATATATTTAAAGGCCCGCGTCTGTGCTCATCTGCGTAATTTGCGTTAGTTGAATTTTGTTACATGTTTTAGGAATTTGCCAGGGACTTTGCTTGATGAGCGGGTGGTGATAACTGTAAAATGAAATAAAATATATATATATACATTCTGCCATATATATATATATATATATATATATATATATATATATGTATACTCTTATATATATATATATATATATATATAATATGTATATATATATATT
>JABUQX010018207.1:62500-69324 GCA_015478945.1 Trachelipus rathkii
GTAAGTGTTCAAGAATTGGTTTGAAAACTGAATGATACAGAAAATATGGGTTCCCTAATAGGTTGGTCCAGATCGTTGATAATGGTGAAATGATTCGGTCTCAGCCCATCTAGATCAATTTGAGAGGAGTGCGCATTTCATAAAATATTGACCTTCGTGAAGGCTTTACCCGGCCGGGCGGAGGGGAAGCTGGCTATCTTCTTCTTCTTATGGCTGCAGGCAGCGTCCACTCATACTGCGGTTGCTTTCCGTTGCTCAATCGCCCTTTTTCGCTAGCGTTGTGTCCGGAGCATTGTTGCCGCTTTCCGTTCGACCGTTCGGCTTTCGCGTGCCACTCTCGGGTTAGCCTTCCGGCTTCACTCCCTGTATTCCTAGGTTCGCTATTGCAGATGTGGGCTGACTGCGCACACAATTGTACCTTTCTTCTCTTCGCTGGTGCGAACACCGGTGCTCGAGCTTACAGTCGTATCATACACGTCAGAGAACACAAAGTCCCTCTCATCACTTCTTAACGATAATATGTATGTAAAAAAGAGCAGGGTCCTGTCAGGTTCATCAAATTTTCTAAGAAAGAAGTGAATAAAAAAACGCACGAAATTGTTTGAGTCTTGAGCATTCTCACGTAGGCTCTTATGGCACCAGCACAAAGTATTCTCATGAATATGTTGATGCGAGTGACAACAGGATGCACTCGATCATGTGCAGTACTCATCGGAGAATTCAGATCATTAACCTCGAGAGATTCGCATGTACACGTTTTTACTGTAGCACTCGCGGAAAGCCCGGTTTTGATTCATCACGCCTGGTTGAGGATAACACTCTAAGTTCAATTGCAGAAATTTATAACACGCAGTGTTTGTACTATGAGTCGTATAAATCGAGAAATGACAGTTGGTTTCAATTCCTCTTATTTAATTGTATACATCTGGTTCTGGGGACGGAAGGAGGCAAAAGTTTAGAAGAATAGGACGTTTGAAAGGACAGCCCGGTGGATTCCCTATTTCCTTTTATATTTGAATTATTCGATTATTTTTACTCCCGTAATAATCTCATTCCCTTCACTAGCGTAGTTTTGGGATAAGAGCATAAAAAAGTCTACTCAGGAGGCTGGGACTTCTTGAACGGCACGACTAGAATACTCTCCCGAGTCATGTACTCAGGGGAACCTGTCTCTTTCTTTGTAACGGGGTACTCGCCGCGCTGGCAACTACCGCACGTTTTGCACGATCTTCGGACATAAACACTCGAGTAGTTGATACTTGCCTCTGACTCACCAGTTATCGATTTATTTAACTATATTACTCAAATTAATTAGTCTTATATTGATATTCTACACTTAAATTTCGGATACTTTGAGGTTAACAGAAGAGAGCTCTTACTGGAGTGTATATATCTCTTCTATAGAGTTGGGTATGACTGATAGAACATCCAGCAAGAGATATATTAAGAAACGTGTAAGGATGTGAGAGGAGGTACGATTGAAATCATATTATCACATAAAAAATTCTCAACATCTTCAACTACTCATAATAATGATCATACGCTAGATATTTTTATTTCGAGGATTTAGAACTGTTGAGATCACCGCTTCGGATGATTTTTAATGGTGTTAGAATGAGAATTTGGGTTGAAGTCTGCTGGTGGCAGCAGGAGGAATGTTTTTAGGTAAGATACTAACCTTCCTGACTGTCTTTACTCATCGACTACACCTATTGACTTACATAATATATAATGAGTCACTTGGAGTTCACACACTCGACAAGAATTATATAAATATAAAATAATGAATAAATAATTAATTAATAAGAATAATAAAAAATAATAATAATAATTTGGAATACATCGTCGAGCGCAGGACTCATCAGATTACGTAATAAGATATATCTCAACTAAATAGGAGATCAGGTATTATTATTCAATACTATGTCATTCCGTGGTGTCGTCATCTCATGTCCCGCCGAACATTCCTTACTTGTCATCCTCTTCATATTCCCAGCTTTGTTAGGGCCGCCTCTGGCAAGACGGAGTCCTTCCGGACTGCAAGAAGTCTAGCAGGGGTGGTCTGATGGGGAGGGATGTTCGAAATGATGGAGTGTTGCTGGCGTCGGGCTTTTGGCGAGCGTCGGTCCCTGATGTAACCGGACCTCTGTAAAGGGGGTCCACATATTCTGCTGCGTGATCTCCTCTCCTCCGGGTTTGAGGTTCCTGTCGGTGGGTCGGTCCGGACGCTCCGGACTTCCGCTTTAATTTTCTGAGCTGCACACCCAAAATTCGTTGACTATTGTCACGGTCGTCCTGACCATTCGTTATTTCCGTTTATGAGTTTCTCCATGGAACTGCCGCGGATACCTTTGCAATTTACGAGAGTGAGAGATTACTTGTCGTCATCAGCCCTTGGCGTTTGTTTACGGAGTTGCATACTTCGTGACCGTTCACTTTTATGCAAACTCAGGTATTAGGGAGCCCTTATTTCCCTGAACTCGTGGAACAGCGACAGAGTGTGGGTCAGCGATTCTGCTTCACGAGTCTGTCCATTTCTCCTTCCTCTCTATTTCCGCTGACATGCCGTGGCGGTCGTATCATCTGAGCGCCGTTACGCTGTGCTCCGTGTACCTGGCACCCAGCTGTAATATACCAAGAAGGACTCGTCGATTTTTTCACGGTGTCTCCACCGCCTTGTTGGTCTCGGGTTGACTTTACTCCGCGCAATCCTTTGGGGGGATTATTTAGATCTTCATCCTTATATCGGTTAGCATTTAAGCCGGGGTATTTTTTTTTCTTTGGGATGTCTCACACGGGCTTCACTGTTTAAACGTCTTGATACAGGCACCTTTTCCTGTGTTGACGTTCTCCGTTGTTTCCATTTCGTCTTTTAGGATCGTTTTGGGTGGGGAGGTCGTTTCTGTTTCCTCTGTCGGTAGTGGCCAACTACCTTCGTAGATACATCCTCGGCCCAGTCGCTGGCTCTGTTTTCTCTATTCTGGCTGGCGCACATATGAGGGCAGGATGGGTCATCTTTTACCAGGCACTTCTTTTCCATCTTTCTGCACTACGTCGTTCCCGTCGACCGGCGGATTGCTTACACTTACTTTCAGATTCTCTTCAGCGGCAACGAAGCATATACACTGATATCATTGGACGCGGATCGAAACAACCCACTGGTGGGCACCAGGAGTGTGTGGGCTAACGCATGAAAGCGGATAACGGGTTTATAAGCTTGTATAATCACAGACACTCCCACACCTTCAACTGATCTGTTTAAGGCTCGGCGGCCCGTCGGCGTTTAATCGCCGTACGCGGAACAGTATTTCGCACAATTACGCTTCCACTTTAATTCTTCTAGCTGTGTTATCACAGTCGCATCTTAAAAGGTGCGAAAAATTTCACGAAAACCATGCTGATCCGCCTCTTTCTCGTTTACGGACCAACCTTCTGATTGCTGTCGTCTCTGCTACCGGGTTTAGTGAGCGGACGGAGTTGGGGGTTACACTTTCGCGTTCCTGCTCCAGCCGGCTCCCGTTTCTGACCTTTTCGAATTCTAGTTCGACTGACGCAGGCTGGGAGGATTCCTGATTATTTCTGTTACGCTGGAACAGACCTTACATACAGCTCGGCTACTTCACACAGAGGCCGAGTTCCTTAGCAGCCTTAAAGACTTTGAGGGGCATGGAAAGTCCTGGCCCTGACGGACATTGTACTATTCAGATGCTACTTACAACTGAATCTCCATATTGCCACTGTACCTTCCCTCGGACTATGATACAAATAGATGATGGGTGAAGAGAGGGGAAGAAGTTTCACCTCCTGTAAATGGATCATACATGGATAATATTGTCAGCACGATTACCAAAAACCTGGAAGGATCCGACTTCTATCCGATAAACCATGCCCATAATATTTCAATTGACTAGCAATACAACATGTAAGACCTCATGGAAGAGATCATGTAGGTTCGTCACTTAGTCACGATTGAGAGAACCTCATGCATACTGTTGTATAACCGACACAATTTGGTTAAAATTCGTCGCAAATCGCTCGACCAGCGAAATACAATACATCCTTCGGATTGAATCACGAACAATTTCGTGAGTGTGGTGGAATCTCCATAACAATGACCTATGGCCGTCTTCGTTGACTCGAAAAGGGTATGATAAGACGCTGGGAGGTTGGAGAGGTATTTGCGGAGATCCCTCCTTGGGACTTATCGGCGCATTCCCGTTTACTTCAGTTGTTGATGTCGGATCGTTCGTTTAGAGTTCGTTGTGAACCCACACTATCGCGACTTTTTGTCACTGGACGAAGGAGGTGCGCAGTGGCGTGTTACTGGTGTGTTGCTTTTTCGCTATTGGTTCAATGTATTTGTTCGATTCCATTCCCGGGTAGTGCGTGGCTCTGGATCCTATGTGACGAGTTGCCCTGTACATCTCTGGAGCGTAACTTCCTTGTAGGAACGTCAACTTCCGGTTGCCATCGATAGGGTTTCTCCTGGTGACGTTGCGTTGATTTAAATTATCACGTCGAAACTACAGCCGTTGGCTTTTCCGGAAGATCCTCGTCTAGGGGTCGTCTACAATTGCCTCCATTCGTTACGTCTCTTATGGCTCCCCTATCATGTGGAGCCGAGGAGTGACGGTTCCTGGGTCTGATGCTCGAATATGAGCGCATCACGTACTTTCCATATTATCTACTCAACTAATTGCGCCGTTCTTGGAATTCTTTACGGCACCTCACTCACTCCAAGACTTGCGGGTGCGGACAGAAAACCATTGTCATCTATTACATATGCTGGTCTGCGGGCTAAAGGACTATGGTTTGCCATTTATGGGCAGAGCCTTTCGAGTCCTACCTCGCCTTCTTGACCATTCGCGACTGAAAGGTTGCGATGACGGGATAGCATTTCCGTTCCTATCCGAGGGAAAGCCTGGAGGTGGAGGGGTGATGCCCCTCTCATGTCCCTGCGGATGGAGCAGGCTCATGTGCTCGTTGTTTTATCGTCTTCAGGTTCTCCTCGTCGCTTGAACACTCTCTAGAAGCCAGTGATGCACGTCAAAACTTTTTATTGCCATTTGCGTGGGGTTGTTACTTCCATCTTGCGCTTTCCATCGACCTTCTTTCGCTAGCTGTATGCATTGTTGTTTCTTACTCTATCCCGCTTCACAGTGTGGGTCTCTCGCCTCCTGCTCTTGAGGTGGGATCAGTCTTTGAATTAAGTCGAGAGGCACCCCGTGCTGTGGGCTTCCTTTGTTATCTCACGGGGGGGTCATAGCGACTATTAGCGGTTTTACCGATTGGTTCAGGAGGACGGAGGAGTGGCTCTCAGCTGTGTTCGGACATCAACTGTGATCCCATACCTTCCACCTATTTGTACTTGTATTTTTCTATCGGAACTAATAGCAATGTCCATGGCGGTGAACAGGTCAGTTACTTCGCACCGCCCCCCTGGCGTTTATACCATTCTTTTCGGATTCCGGAGCGCTTCTCAGCTCTTGCGTGACGGTAACCCTGTACCCGTGTGTCTGTGCCAATTAACCGTCACCTCTGCTTGTTACCGCGCTTAGCACTTACAACATTGAGTTCTGGCTTGGTCAGGTTTCCCTCCATGTGGTGTTCTCGGCCACGAACGGCGCGCAATGGGGGTCCAACGGGCGCTTGCACACAGGTATGTCGGTTTCCGTTACGTTCCTCATGCTGTATGCGTTTTGGGCCATTTCGCTGCTAGGATTTCTCATCTCTTTGTGTCGGGGCTTCCCTTGGCGGCAGTCATGTGGGCGCGGAGGATGCTCGGTGGCGCCAAACTCGGAATGTCAAAGCCTCCGGGCCGAGTAGGTCTTCATCATTGTAAGGAAAGAGTCGCTCTGCAGAGGTGGTCCTGGCGCGATTGCGTCTGGGTCACATACAAGTCTCACCCATGGATTTCTTATGTCGCGGGGGTTTCTCCGACCTGCATTTTGCTCTCAGTTGCCTATCACTGCGATTATTCTTTGTGGATTGCCGTTGCCATCGATGCCTTCGAAGCAAGTTTCTTTCCTGACGTGCCTAAAATATACCTTCCTATCAGCATTCGGCTCAGCACAATTATTATACCGAATATTCTCATTTTCGTAGTGATGTATTTTTTGCCACTCCTTTTGGAACTGACATCTTGTTAGATCTAACCATCTCAGCATTGTTCCTCTTTCGTTCGTTAGGGATTTTCCCTGTCGTTAGTAGCTAACACGCTTAGCCGCATTTCTTGTGTGCTGTGGTGGTCCTGACCATCATCTAATAAAACAAAAAATATTCAAATTATTATTAACAGCTTAAGGGAATCAAAAATTTGATCGGCTTAATTCTATTCGGGGGTTGAATCCCCCTGACCACTTTCTAGCCTATTACTATTATATACTATACTACTATTATTATTATATTACTATATATATATATATATCAATATATATCTTATGATACTATTCTCTCACATACGTATTCACTATAGGCTGCATTCTATATATTATATAGTATTTATAGTTACTATATTACTTCCAGGTGCTGATATTGCGGCTCCGTCTCAAACGGCGTTCCTCGCTTGTTGGCAGGGTGTTGGTCGGATATAAGATAAATTATACATACTATAGATTGTTGAACTTAGATCCTGTCAGATTGACGAGTAAATTTGCACTCTCCTGGGATTTGGAATCTCGTGCTTTTCGCGAAGTGAATAATGCTCATAATAATTAAGGCTTCCAGGAGTGGAGGATTCTGGCCTATCAGAGTGATTCGAAAATATATGGACTCATAATATCAATTAATCATATACAATATCGATCACTCACAATAGCTTATCT
>JABUQX010018208.1:0-27949 GCA_015478945.1 Trachelipus rathkii
AGGCGAAGGGAGAGTAGATTTGATTTTCATATTGTGGTTGGTGTTAATTAGTCTTTATTGTTAAAGTACAGGTAGCGCCCTACGTTAGTAATCTTGAAGTATTAAAGGTATAAACTGATGAAAATACGTCTGCAGGGTTTTATTTTTATCATCCGCTGTCGGTCTGTGTGTGTGTGTCAGAAATAGGGAACCTTACTTTTAGCAGACGTCTCGCATATAAAGTCACAATAGCGAAAACCCCGCTTCACGAACAACCTGGGTTTTATTGTTCCCAAAAACCCAGTCCCACGTGTGGGTGTGTTAGTCGACGGGTTTCCTGGGGAAGTAGGGTTTAGTAGTATATTGCGTTGCAAGCTACTATAATATATATATATATATATAGTGTATATATAACTATATATATATATATCTATATATATATATATATATATATATATATAATATATATGATTAATTTATATTATACTATTAATATATATAAATATTATATATATCAGGCTTGGTTCAAGTACAAGTACTTGTACTTCGGTCGGTTGAGATGCCAAATATACAAGGATTCTAGACAAATGAAAATCGGTTCCTCAGTTTGGGGCAATATTCCAAAAATTCGTATCGGTTCTGTATAAGTGGTGTTGGTGTCTTTCCTGAAGAGAATGAGCATTTATACTGATAGGGGGGAATGATGTAATGGTCTACGAGTTTCTAAAAATAAATACCTTTAAATGCTCATTCAATATCGTCGAGGGAAGCGCTTCGTTTGGTCTTTCCTATGTGGCGTGGCGCATCGAGTCATCGCAATTGTATCGAAAATTACTGATGAGGTGCCGATAGGAGGTATGATTGGGATGTTTATCTCTCTAAATTTGAATAATTTCTAATTTTGTTTTCACTCGAAAATATAAAAAGTCTAAATTTAAACTGTGTAAAGTTTGGTTTTAAAACCACATCGAATTTTATGTCCATTTTTGTAACTGATTTTCCCCACAAAGGCAACCTCATATGCAAAAATATCCTTAGGAGCTGTTAATTTAGCTGAGATTTGTCTTTAAATTTTTGCTGAAAGTAATTTTTTATTTGAAAAGTTGAGTCAATTATAATTCTGGGAACCCATTCTTTATAAATAATGTTTTCAGGAGATCAAGTTCTTTGTAAAATTAACATAAAATGACCAAATTTTGTATCCCCGGTCAAAAAGAGTTATTTTGTCTAAAGTTATTTGATTTTAAAAATATCGAGGAATGAGAAGAATAAAATTCTTTTGTCGTTCAATGCCAATAAACAGTCATATATATATATATATATATATATTAGTATTTAAGAGCACTATACGTCTCGTGTTCTAATTAGGTAGGTATTTAATATGAGATATAGTAGTAATTATTGATATATATTGAATATATATATATATCATTTATAGTACTATTATTGTAATTTTTGTTTATTTACAGCTTGTCAACCGACCAGATTACTCGACGGGGCTGGCTGAGCCCTGATTCAGGGTAGGCGGCAGGTGATCGTTCGCAGCGCTAAATTGTTCCATTGCCTCGAGCGTATAGATTACTGCAGAGAGTGTGATGCCAGCAGCACCGCGAGGCTTTAATCAGTGGAGGGAGATTAAGATTCAGCGGAAACACATTGAAGATGGAAGAGGAATTTTCCATCACATCAGCTATAACAGAGTGGCAGAAAGAGGAAGGAAGCACCGCAGCGAGCTACCCTGGAAGTACTATTATCACACAAAACTTATGTGCGCCATAGGCGCAATGGTGGATTGAATTGGAATTTTAGAGAAGTTGTGAAACAAAGCGATTATGGTGGGTATAGTTCGGAGGGATTGGGGAGGAGAAGCAAATAATAGTAAGCCTTATAGTAGGGTAGGCAGGATATAGGTATACTGTAGATAGTATATAGGGTAATCTAGTTTATTAAGTATTGTAGTGAAGATCTAGCCTTGGATATTTTTGGTTGAAGAGTATTGTGGTCTAGCCTGAACGGACTGATTGGTCGAAGAACAAAAAGGTGCGTTTAGTAGTGGTAAGAAATGTTGTGTGGATTTTTTCATCTTTACAATCTGAATACAAATTGATTGGAAAAGAGGGAAGAAGAATCATTTGGGTATTTAAGGTTTTATTGGTTTGCAGAACCATCGGTGAGCGACTCAGGATTAATAGGGAAGTCTCTCATTGGCAGGTGTTAGTCATATGATGTGCTGGTGGGCTAAGCTTCTGAATGGACATCAAATAGTATGGCGTTAGTTAATATAGGTGAAGCGTGTGTAAGAAAATAAATAGAAATGTCGGAAGTGGATCGTCGATTTTAAGGTATTAATAGCAGACGTGAGGGGCAGGGATGTGTTGATGGTCTCCTTGAGGTCTATCTTAAATTTGTATGTGATTTTGTGTTGTGGGAAATTAAGAGGTGGGGAGTGGCAAGGGAAGGTGAGGATGATGGAGAAGTGGAGAAGAGAAGTGAAGGTCCATACTATTATAAATGCGGTGATTTTGGTTCTTTGTGTGAATCTGTAGAGTATTGGATTTAAGGATTGGCAGAGAGATTTGGTAGGGTGTGTAAATGGAGGAGTTTGAAAGTAAAACGTAGATAAGATTAAGGCTATGGAAGTGAGTAAGGACAGTCCTGGTGTGAGGTTTATGTTAGATGGTGAGCAACTGGAACAAGTGCTCTGAGTTTAAATATTTAAGATAAATGTTGGAATGAAAAGAGGACTGGATTAATATAAGGGTGTAGTAGAAAGAGGAATGAAATGGCGGGGGGGCCCATAAGGGGAAGGTGCTGGTGCAATTAATTGTTGGTGGATGTAAAGGGACTAATTCTTAAGTACGCTAGGGTCCTTACATGAGGGTATATTGTTCCCTGTTGTTCAATCTCATCGGTGCATAGTAGGAAACTATCGGTCTGGAATAAGAGGTATTGGACTAAGTAGCAAGTTCGATATATAGATGGGGACATCTTAGGGGTGGTTAGGTGGTGAGCAAGAATTGCAATCAAAATTGGGAAATGAACGTATTAGGAACGAGTTGTGTGGTGTGAAGAAGAGGGCTAAAATGAGAGAATAAATGAAAGTACGTCTGAGATGGTTTGGGATCATTCGTCGGACGAAATGATGTGAAAGCTAGTCCGGGTTGGTTAAACGGTTATGTATAGTGGTTGAGTGTGGTGGAAATCAACCGGCTGGGAGAACCCGATAGAAAAAAGTGGATTGGTCAGTAAACGAATGGTCTGGAGGAAAGAAATGTGAGTTTGGCAGAGGCAAGAAAAAGGTGCAAAATATGAGTGAATGGCGGGGGTTTTTGTGAGGGGGTCATAGGTTTGTGGCCACCTGGGGCCAAAGAGAATGGACCCCACATGAACGAGGATACCATGTGAGGGGTCCGTGCCGCAGTACCGGTGAAACTCGCATGCCGTGGATTTTCTCAACTGCGACGAGTTCTCACAAAAAAAGTATTAAAAGGGGCGGTAAGGCTGAGCTCTTCTTTTCGACTTGCTTCATATTCTTCCATACTTTTCTGTTTCGGTGTATGTTATGCACATTACCCTCAGTCTTAGGGAGAGAAGGTGGGTGATGATGATGGTGATTATATAGTATATATCATTATATATATATATATTTATATATACTATATCTGCAATAAACTATAAAAAAAAAAAATATAGTACATATATATATATATATCTATATTATATATAATATATATATATATGCAAGTTTTTCGTAAAGTTACTATGTACTATGTACTTGTAGCTTTGATACGCGATTATACTTGTTTACTGTGTGTGACTTCTTGATGTTAAAACAAAATTTCTGAGAGTACTTGTACTTGTACTTGCTACCTTGTACTTGTAGTTTTTGGAGTACTTTAACTTGTACTTGACAAAATGTACTTAAACCCAAACTTTTTAAATATTATCATACAATATTATATATATATATATATATTATATATATATATATATATATATATAATATAATATAGTATAGCTATTATATATATAGTTATAAATATATATATATAAGGCTGATATATATATTATATTTATATATATAATATATATATATATATATATTATATATATATATATATTTATATATATATATACTATATATAATATATATATTAATAACTATATATATATATCTATATATATATATATATATATATATATATATATAATGGCAGGAGTGCTGGGAGTTTTTCTTTTTCTTCCACTTCACGAGTTGTAGTTAACTTCTTTCCGTGTTCTAGGTAATAGCCTCGGTTTACATTGCAGAACTTAAGTAGACATGTACTAGGTTGGGTCGTCTTCTTTCACCTAAGCTGCGCTACTCGCGGCTAGTCAACCAGCAACATATAAGTCGTTAGAACTCTTTTAGAACTCTTTATAGTGGATAGTAAAACAACTTTATTGTTGGTTGATTGATAGATATTTTGTTAGACATTATGTTCTGTTATAAGAAAATCATTCGTTGACTTAGCTTAATAATAATATTTCATATAATTCTACTTTATATAAATGCTTTGCTGACCTGCAACCAAATTCAATTTCTTTCACACTCGAAACATCAATTTTGATTTTGAAAAAAAAAAACGAGCTGAAAAACAGAGCGAGATCGTGAAAAAAAAAATATATGTTTGAACCAAAATACAAGTTATTTACATATATAAGATACAAAATATGATGCAAAATGATGTAACAGATTAAATTACAATAGAAATTTCATTATTTAATAACATGGCAATGAAAAATACACTAAATAAAAGATCTAATAAATGCCTTCTTTTCCAAAATGAATCGTTAAAAAAGTGTTCTCACTACAACTTTTTTCCTTTGACTAGGCTTTCTCTAAATTCAAAAGGTTAGCTGACTTATTTTATAAACATATTTTAAACTTATTCTCTGAACAGTACAAAACTGATAATTTTTATATAAAAAAGAAACATTACATCATCAAAAAAATGCTATATAATCATATACTGTAAACAAATGTTATATTTAACATCAATTATAAATATAAACTATATTGTAAATGTTATAAAATATAATATCTATTTAACGTATTAAAGAGTTCTGGGGTTGTCGTTGAAAACTCATTTTCTTTAACTTTTAAAGCTTAACTAACATTTTTGAGCAATTTTAAAAGCCTTAAAAAATACTTTTTAAAATAACATTTTAAGCAATTATTTTGACAAAACTACATGCACTTCGCCCCCTAAAAGCGGAACACGTTAATCATTAATGTAAAGTAAATTCACTTCATTAATCACAGAAAACGCAGCCTACATATTGAGTTGCGTCTAGACACTAAAGTATGTTTCTGCTGTTCAGTAGATGAAGTGACCGTCTGTGAAGGCGAATCATCATCCGATGCCATACATGGATGAATCTTTCTTCCATTTTAATCAGTGAGCTGAAGAGAAAAAATGGAAGTTCATCTAAAGATGAAATATGTGAGCCATTCCGTAGAAAGCATGGTTAGTTATCATAGTGTCGACGAAATAGTCACGTTAAACTAAGGCTTGTAGGCCTGGGTATTAACAGTGTGACTGGTGTTCCTGTCTCCACCGATCTGCGTGGTGCTTGAAGTTTCTTCTTTTATCATGACATCTTGAAATTGGTATAAATGTTGACGGAAATAACCATGTTAAACTGAAGCTGGGAGGCTTAGGATTAACGGTATGACTTGTTCCCTTCCTCATCAGTCTACATTTTGCTTGAAGATTTTTGGTAGTGTAACATTTTGAAATTTATATGAGCGACGACGGAATTAGCTATGTTAAACTGAGACAGTTCTGCATGTTGCTTGAATTTTTCTTCTTTGATTTGGTTTTCTGCTGGGCAATTGCCATTGACGCGTTTGTTGACTCTGTTTTTTTTTCCCAGAGGAATACCAGGTTTTGTAAGGAGAAGTAGTTTGTCGGCATCATCCTCTTGAATCTTCCCTTTTTTCTTTTTTCGGTGACGAACTTCTTCTTGTAGGGTCCTTAGAACTCCGAAGACATCTTTTTGAGAAGGTGTTCTTGAAGGGAGATTATTCTGCTGGCATTCTAATAAGGGCTACTGGGTGTTCTACAAAGAATCTTCATTGAGAAGGGGTGTTTTCTTCTTGAGCTCTTGAGCAGGTGTTAGGACTGCTGGGTTACCTTAGAGAGGACCGCTGCTGGAGAGGGTTTTTAACTTCCTGGTTACCAACATGCCGTGGCATGAGTGCTGGGAGTTAATTCTTTTCTTCTTTCCTCCGCTTCACGAGTTGTAGTTGAAGTTCTTTTCGTTCTCTACGCAAAAAAATACACGAGAAGAAAGAAAAAAAAACAAAAAAAAAAAAAAAAAAAACAGTTTACCTTGCAGAACCTAAGTTAGGACCATATACTAACTTTCTCGCAGCTTTTTGCTGGTGGGCCGCCTCTTGCCCCTAAAGCTGGCTTAACTTCCGTGCGGGACTGTTCGAACCAGTATACATGTAGCCGTTAGAAATCTTTTTATAGTTATTTTTATAGTGGGATAGTAAAAAAAAAAAAAAGGTGTGGTTGAATTGATAGATTTTTATTAAACATTCTGTTCTATTATAAGCACACCATTCGGCTGGACCTTAAGGGGAGACTTATAGCAAAATCTCATCTATTTCAAAGCGCATTAAAAGAAAAATGTTTTTTTTTAATCGAATTTATATATGGGTATCTTAATTTTTATTGAAAAAGAAAAAAAACTGTTCGTTTATTTTTTTGAGGAGGTGGGATAAAGAAAAGAATTTTGATTCTTTGAATTTCACAAAAATAGCCATAAAATCTTTAATTTTCAAGATATTTCAATGCCTTTTGCACTAAAATACTCCAATTTAGTGTGTCAATAAATTTCATTTAGACACCTTATTTCAAAATTATATATATATTTTTTTTTTGACAATCTCTGAAAAGTACTTGGTCAAAAACTTTTCTGTAATGGGAAACAAATTTGTCCAAGGCACGCGGGGTCGGCTGAACACCGACCTTGACGTTTATATCAGAAAAGCATCTTAATATGAACGTCAGTTGTTTGATGATGTTTATATGTAAGGTTGGTACAAAATTTGAGGGAAATAAAACTGTTCGTTTTTTTTTTTAATGAATTTTGTTTTTGATCTCATGTAAGGAAAAAAATGAAAATAATTCTTATGATTTTATTGAGGAATTGTGTCAACTGTCTTCCCGAAATTCAATTATTGTTAGTCTCGACGTTGAATCCTTATTCACTAATGTACCACTTAATGAAACTATCAATATAATCACTAACTTGGTCTTTCACAATTCTGATTGCACATTTGGTTTTGATAGACAATCATTCACTGAACTTCTCAACTTGGCTGTTTCAGATTCGTATTATTTGTTCAACAATAAAATATTCCAACAGATTGATGGTGTCCTGTCTTTGCTAAAAAAATTTGAATCACTTAGAAGAGATCTTTTTGAATAATGCTAGTATTCCTAAACCAACTTTTTACAGACGCTGTGTAGATGATATATTTTGTACATTTGGAGACCAAGAACAGGCTACCCAGTTTTGCAATTATATCAATACGGTGCATCCCAATATCAGATTCTCCTTGGAGCATGAGACTGATGACTCTCTTCTGCCCTTTCTGGATGTACTGATAAAGAAAGAGGACTCCAAATTTTCTATATCAGTATACAGAAAAAACACGTTAACTCCTCAAGGTATCAACTTTTATAGTTTCACACCAATGAGGTTAAAACTCAATGCCGCCCATACCCTTATCAAAAGAGCTTATAAAATTAGCTCAGGTTATATATATATATCTGCATAAAGAATTTGAATTTCTTAGCAAATACTTTCGTAAAAACAACTACTCCTTGGACTTGATTTTTAAACTCATTAGAAGGTTTCTCCAAAATATTTATCAACCCAAACTACCAACCCACACTGTCTTAAAAAAAGACTTATACTTCTCATTTCCTTTCGTTGGCCATATCTCTGTCTCACTCAAAAAGGAACTGGAGTCCTCTCTTAATCACTCGTTCCCTCATATTCTGTTCAATATTATTTTGACTAACTCTTTAAAAATTGGCTCATTTTTCAACTACAAAGACCGTTTACCTGCCCTGTTTGAGTCCGGAGTCGTCTATAAGTATCCTGTCTCGCTGATGAGCGAGGATTATTCCTATAAATCAGCATCACAACACTAAGAGCTTACTCCAGTTAACACCATAGAAAAGCATAGAAGGGCCGCAACCAATGGATTATTAGCACGGAACTTATGCCCTCTTGTCCCTACAAAGATCTTCTCCATTAGAACTCGATTCTGAAGCTTGCTCCATCCCCTTTGAAATTGAACAATTTGAGTTGCTTTCCTCTTCCCCTGACACACAGTCTCTTCTGATTCTTGAATCCTTATATATCAATAAATATAACCCCCCCTAAATAGTAATGAAACTGCCACTCAATTATTTACTGTATAATGTTCTGCTTCCTTAATTATCAATCTCTCAGAAATTCTAGAATATTCGTTCATCCATCATTCCAAAAACTTACTTTATCAACCAACTAAATTTTTTTTAACTCCGTCCCTCAATTGTAACTTCAGTCTGAAATTTTCTTAACATTTGTCACAGTACTGCTCTTTTGCAGCGTCTCAAGGTAATTATAGCTCTGGCCACTCTTTAGTGTTTTTAATGTTTTAGTGTTTATTATTATTATTATTATTATTATTATTATTATTATTATTATTATTATTATTATTATTATTATTATTATTATTATTATTATTATTATTATTATTAATCTGTTATCATAAATTGCAACATTATCCATTATCATTAAAGCATTCGTTATTATATTATTCTATTATTATTAGTAATTATTATTATTAATATTATTATTATTTTATTATTATGTATTATTATTATTAATAGTATTATTATTATTATTAATAGTATTATTATTATTATTAATAGTATTATTATTATTATTAATAGTATTATTATTATTATTATTTAGTATTTATTTATATATTACTAATGCTATTCTATTATTAGCCACAATAATTATTATTATTGATTATTATTAGTACTTAACTTTATAATTAATAGTATTGATTATTATTTATTAAGTATTATTATTATTCAATAGTCTTATTAGTTATTATTATTATTATTATTATATATTATTGATTAGTTATTATTGCTTAATTATGTATGATTATTATGTATTATTATTATTATTAATTATTAGTTATTTATTTATTATTCTAATTATTCTTATTTATTAATATTATTTCATATTATTATTATTATCTATATTAAAAAATGAAGATAATTAACTTTTTTAAAATATATATTGATTTAATTTTATTTTTTGATTATTATTAGTTATTATTATAAATAATTCATTAGTTAATAGTATTGCTTTAATTATTACTAATTCTATTATTGATGTTATTATTATTTATTTTCTTTTATTGTGTTCTTTACTGTTCATATTTTAATTTGTAATTTTCACTTATAATTTATTGTTTTAATACATGTTCTAGACCTGATGATGACACTCTGTTAAGTCGAAACGTCGTTTTAATAATAAATGTTCAAATATGCATGCTCTTCCTTTTCATTCTGCGTTTGAGGTTTCCTAGAAACAGAAGTTTCATATATATATATATATTATATATATAGTATTATAATATATATATATATATATTATTATATATTATATATATATATATAGTTAGAATATACAAGTTTAGAATGTTGCTTCCATATCTTAATTTATATATATATATATATATATATATATATATATGTCCAAAGATGGAAATTTTCCGTCAATGAATAAGTGACAATCCCGAATTCTTTTAATTCAAATCACAAATAAGTACTGCCAAAAGTACTGCCAATTTATAACTTCACAATGTAGATCACTACTTCAGATACAAAAGTTCAATAAATATTCACAAAGTCTTTTCGATTCCCAAATCGTTTCCAAGTCGTTAGAAGACTTCTTCAGACTATCAGTAAGACAATGATGGTATTTTCAAAAGCCTTCTGGATTCTAATATCACTTCCAGTCACTAGCAGGATCCCAACCAGATATCAATGGTTCTATACAATAACGATAATCACCGAAGTGTTCTCTCTCGCACTCGTGTAAATATTTCCTCTCAGCTAAAACAAGCACACAAAGTCTTCTTTCGTCAATTCCGTCGTAAATTCTGTACATTAAGGTTATCAGATAGTTCTTACTGAGTTCAAGCTCAGTGCAAAGTCTTCAAGTGATGTTGTCTTAGCCAAAACCGGTTATATGGTTTCTTCCATCTCAGAAATAAGTTCCAGTAAAGTTTCCTTCTCGGTGTCTATGCTTTCTTCCACAAAGTATTTTCCCTAAGGTATCACCTAATACTCTAGAATCTTCTCGTCTTCAAGAGGGATTCAATCAGTCTCCAATCGGTCTGTGCTTCTTGCTCGATGTCAAATAGTCTGTTCCAATGCCTGTATTTCCTTCTTATAGACTCTTTTCTAGCCCGTAGATTTTTTATTGAAACAGGATCTTCTTAAATATGAATCAGATTAGATAAGAACGCGGTCCTGTCTCCACAATGAAAGATTTCCCGGAACCAAAAATAGCACACCCTGTGACGAACAAAAATTGACCTCTATTTAGTGACTTTCAACTGTCTCGGAAGATATCAGGGCTGTGGAAGTTCATTCACTTTGATATCTTATTCCCATGGGATAATATTTTTATCTTAAAATTAGTTTTTTCTTATAATATGATTGTTTTAATTGAATTTCAGAACCAGACAAATATAGTTTGCCTTTTATCAAATAAGTATTTCCAAGTACGAAAGATAACTCAATTAAATCGTACGATGCTCTGTGGAGCGTTAAAATTGTCAAACCTTAATATTCCCCTAAACGGCATAACAATCTATATATATCATACCTATATAACATATATATATATATATATATATATATATTCATATTATATATAGTATATAGTATATATTATATTTATATATATATATATATATATATTATATATATATTATTATTAAATTGTATATATATATAAATAAGAATACATTTATTTTTTAAATAATACATGACTTCATAAAAAAAAAAAAAAAATAAAAAAAAAAAAAAAAAAAATATATATATAGGTACTATATTATATATATTATATATATTATATATAAGTTATATATATATATATATATAATATTATATATATATATATATATATATATTAGGACCTTAAGTAAACCATGGTTCTCAAAATAATTTAGTATTGGAAAGGTTGGTAAATCAAATAATACATCAACAAAATTAAAATGACTAATTCTATGGCATCCTCCAACGAACTTACTTTTTTTTTATTTTTTTGTCTTCAAATTGTATTATCTTATTTTCCAATTCATTTATTTAATTTTTTAAGTTTTTTTAACTTAAATAGTGTGTCTTTTTTGGGACACTTATTTACAAAATCATTTGCATCTAAATCTCTATATACTATATATATATATTATATATGATATTTACTATATAATATATAATAGTATACTTTATATTATATTATATATTATTATATATATATAATATATAGGATGGTCATTTTTTATGTCACGAGTTATGTAGCTAGAGAAACGGCAGGTCCTATCAGTAAAACAAATTAATATATTGGAATATTAATCGTTGTGTCTTCAAAGATTCTAACTTTTTTTTTTTTTTTTTTATATATTTTTTTTTTTTTTGAAGTAACTTTTCTTTTTTTTTAAACTAAAGAATACCCTAGGGTAAACCGCAAGATGGCAGGAGTCGGGGTCTCTTCGGCCCTCCCGGTGGACCGACGGGGGGGAATAAGTCCCCCCTCCGGGGCATGGTCCTCCTGGAACCCATCCCGCTCTTTGGTCTTTGGGTTGGGTGTCGCAGGGGTTCCTCCGCCCCCTCGGGGTATGAACGTCCCGCCCTACCTGTCCCCGTCGGCTCGAGCCCCTAATTTGGTGAAATGAATTTTTGTTTTTTTTTTTTGGAGAAATTTTGGTTCCCCAGTCGCCTCGAGCCCCCTAAATCTTGGTGAATATAATTTTGTTTTTTTTTTTTTTGGAAAATTTTAAGTCTTTTTTTTAGGGGGCTCGAGCCGACGAGGACAGAGGGGGGACGTTTCCACATACCCGGAGGGGATCGAGTCGCGGACGGAACGCCCCCGCGACGACCCGCAAAGACATCAACAGCAGCGGGGTTCGCGGAGACCATCCCCGGAGGGGGGCTTAACGATGTCCCCCGTCGTCCACCGGGGGGACCTTGAGAGACCGCCGACCTTTCCCCTCCATCGTTTTGCGGTTTACCCCTAGGGTATTCAATTGTTAAAAAAAAAAATTCTACTCTCCAAAGAAAAAACAAAAAAAAAAATAAAGTTAAATCCCATCCTTTAGATCTTCTTCGGCTGATTTTCCAAAATATTATACATCTTCGTTTTACTGCTAGGAACCCCTTCTCGTATCTAAAGCCTAGTCACTAATTCTTCGTGAGCATTAAAAAATGTGACACATCTATATATATATACTGTAGTTATATATATATAGCGTACTTAGCTTTATATAATATAATATAATAATACTATCATAGGCATATTACTTATATATATTATAGAATTATATATTATCATTATATATATATACTACTCTTCTATTAGTATATATCTTATATGCTAGTATTATGTAAATATCGCTGTATATAGTATAGTATGGTATAGCTTATAGTATCAGAAGGTATAGTCAATAGTATATACCGGTAATAATTATAGCTGTGCACTACTATTTATAGTCTATACTAGTAACTATATTTACTCTCATTATATATAGATAGCTATATTATGTATAATATTGTATAACGTGAGATAATAGTTTAATACTTATAACCCCAATTAATTAAACTACTGTCTCGACGGTGACGTTGAACAATATATAAGAAAAAATTAGCAGAATGAGAGAGAAAGTGAGGAACAATAAAAAAGCGTGTTCATTACTCTTGAAGGCATCCGTGCAAAAAAATGAAAAGATAAGATTCTTTTTCCTAGTTTGCAAGAATCGAACTTCGTTTTAAGCTTTTGTTGCAAATATCGGTTGCTATTACTGAAAAATGTGATTACCCGTAACGATTCTAATACTAAATTTATTTTGATACCGTATATTGTATTACTTTAAGGTCCTATATATATAATATTAGTATTATTTTTATGTTTAATTATATACCCGTTATAATATAGATCATATATATATAAGTATATTATATATATTATTATATAATATATATAATATTAAGGAATTTATATGCATATTTTAATAGTAGCTATATAGTTAGTATATATATAATACTATAATCATATATATATATATAGCGGAATATATATATAGTATCTATATATATATAGTATGTAGGTATGTAATATATATTATATATACTTATATATAGCTATTATAGATATAATATATATATATACTATATATATATATATTATATATATTTATGATGTGCCTACATACCATGTATATATATATATATATATATATATATATATATATATTGTGCCTGCAAGAGTGCATCGAATTGTCTTAAACAAATTAATGGATGATACGTAACTGGTTTCGTAACAAAGTTATAAATACATTTAATATTCTAAACATTTTTTTTCTCTTAAAGTATGTTCTGTGACGTCACACCCCTTCGATGTAAGGGTGTGCGGTCACATAACTCATTTTGAAAAAAAGAGAACGCCCAAATGGCAAGTGAACAGGCTGCTTTTTTAAAAATGTAAAACTCAGTAGTAAAAATAAGATGCCGGTATGACTGATAACCTCTTAAATACTAACTTATGAAATAGGTCGATTGATTTTGTGTTTAAACGAAAGTATATAAGAAAAAAATGAACTTTTATTTTGAATGGGTATTTGAAAATCGAAGCTTTCAGTAAAAAATCTTATTCTTTCCTCGTTCATCAACTTTTTTTTTTAATTTGAAAGGGAAAAATACACAGACTTTAAATTAAAACAAAAATGTAACAAATAAGGTCAGTATTTGAGCAATAAAGAACGTTTTTAAAAAATTAACGCTCTCCTTTTTTTATTTATTACATTCACACTTGTTTTTCTTTAGAAACACATGACCCTATAAAAGAGTCACTACATCCCTGATTTAAAAAAAAGAAGAAAAGAAAAAAGACGCTAACTTGTTTTCTTGTACTTGTCTATTTATTGCAAAACTTGAAAATTCCGAGTTATCCCTTCTTCAATTTAATTGTTTTTGATACATATATGTTTAATCTTGTGCCAGATATTCCCTAAAAGTTCCCTACAATTTTTTTTATCCAAGAGAAATAGATTTTTCAACCCTGTTTCCCAACACAGTTTCTCTATTAGTTTTTATTTCATGTTATCACTATACCAAATGCTCACGAAAACTGAGAAAAGGAAAGATACTTGGTTTTATCAAAGAAGAGACACAGACTGTCTGCTATATTTTAACCTACTGGTTCTAACTTCCCTCGAAAACTCCATTTCTGCTTTTCATTCTTTCAACAATTTACGTTATATCATATATTATATAGTATATTTATTTATATTACTTTATAATTTATATATAAAATATAGACTTATATATATATATATATATACTATAATATATATATATATTATATATATATATATATATATATTTATATATATATATATATATAATTGAAGTTAGCCATAAAGAGTTGTAATAAAAAAAATGGATTTCTCCTTTTGAAAGAAAATCTGAAAAAAAGAGAAAGCAAAGAAAGTGAAAAATTATGAAAACTTATTTTATCTAATAAAATACTTTTTCCGCACTTAGATTTAAATTCTATATGTATAGTTTATTTTATAATGACTTTTATTTGTAATTTTTATTGTAACATAATATTTTATATCATTTTATATCATATTTTATATCTTATTTATGTAAATACCTTGTATTTTAGTGCGATTTGTAAACATATTTAGTCTCTGATATTCCCACCCTTTCTATGGCTTGGCGTTATTTTTAAATGTATTTTTGTAGACTTCTCTCCTCAGATATGGATTGCGACGAGATAATCTTATATATCTTATAGCATATATAACAGGGGGGTATCGACTTTTTTTATATATATTAAAGATAATGTTTAATAAAAATTAAACAAAAAAAATATCAAATTGTTTCACTCTCCCATTAAAGAAATAGCTACAAAAGAGTTCTATCGACTTATATTTCTGGTTCGCCTACTCGACATACCAAAGCGTAACATAAAGCTTCCTAGTGGTGAAGAGGCCACTTCCGACAGAGAAAACTGCAATAAGCTAGTACCTGTTTATATTTAGGCCTCACAACCTAAAATGGCAGTCATTACGTGAGTCTTCAAAAGAACTTCAACAACTACTTGTGCAATGGAGGAACAAAAAGAGATAATTTCCAATACACCTGCTACTACGGCACTACATTATTGGTGACTTAGGAAGAAGAACACCCGCTCCAGAAGAAGAAGAAACACAACACTCTTTTTCAAGAAGGTGTCTACAGACAACGAAAACCAACAGCCACCTGACGAGAAGAATATATGGCCGGGATAAAAGTGAAACCTCCATTGTTTTCTGAGACTTCAGATCCAACTTGGTTCGGAGTCTTTGAAGCACAATTTCACATTGGAAAAATTACCTCGGAGAAGACGAAGAACTTCCACGCTCTTTTCCAGGTGCCCACAGACGTCGTGGATAGTATCTCTCCTGCAGAACTTGATGCTCAATCTTACACTCCACTGAAGAAAGCAATCATTACCATCTACGAGAAAAGTAAGACGGAGTTATTGAAGTAGTTTATGTTCAAACAAGCCTACAGTGGCAAGCCTTCCCTTCATCTGCGAGAAATGCTTCGTTATGGTGCCAAATTGAAAATTGGAGAAGACATCATTCGGATGCAGTTCTTGAAGACCCTTCCAACTAACATTCGACCAACTATTGCTTCGCAGACAGCACTTACCCTTAAACAACTTGGCGAACTAGCAAATGATCAAGTTGTGTTGGTATAGTTCTCTCCTGTCATGGCAGTGTCCACACCAACAACTACACAAGCAACGAAATCAGCAGCAGCAACAATGATGACAACATCGGCTACAAGAACACCGGTGGGACTGCGTCCATATAGTCAAAATCAAAGGCCCACATCCACCGTGCCCCCATTTACTTCACTCAACATGCAAGAACATGCAGGTCATGGTGCAAGTGGACCGACAAATATAATGTTCAGGTGCAACCCTCGTCTCACCCCTCTTCTAGATAATCTTCTCTAACACCAAAGGAAAACTAGAAGAGTGAGCTGATTGCTGCGCTATAATCAGTTCGCAACTTACTATCAATGTCACAATATTTGGCGTAGATACTTTCTTCCTCTTGGACACCGGCGCTTCCATTTCAAATCTACCTTCTTCAGTGATAACCAACATGTCCCTATTTACAACTAATGTCAATTGTTCTGCACCCAATTGCTCGCCTATTATGTGTCATGGTGAAATAGCGAAAAATATAACGATCAAGAAGCTTCGTCGAGAATTTAATTGGACTTTCATAGTAGCTGATACCGCATTGCCAACATTGGGCATGGATTTTTTACATCATTACAGCTTAATTATCGATTGTGAGAAGAAAACTCTATAAGACACAAATACGTCTCTTCTGGTACTTCTTCAAATTTCTTCTGAGGAAGTTCCTTAATTGCAATTCAACGCTAATTTTGAAGACTCTAATATCTCATCTTTGCATTAGGAGTTTCCACTATTAACTTCATCTATTGACTTGACGAACATCAAGTTTAATCCGAAAGGACCTGTTCACTACATAGAGACTGGTGATTTTCCTCCAGTGTTTGCAAGAACTCGCCATCATCCTGAAGATAAACCAAAAGCAACAAGAGCAGAATTCAACACTCTCCTGAAGAATGGAATCATTAGACCTTCCAGCCTTCTTGGGCTTCTCCGCTCCATCTGGTACCAAAGAAAAATCTAGAACTTGTCGGCCTTGTTGTGATTATAGATCTTTGAATGCAATAACTAAAAAGAGATGGACATCTACTTCCTCACATTCAAAGTCTCTCACAAAACCTACATGGACCAACAATCTTCAGCAAAATAGATCTTCAGAGGGCATATCACCAAATTCCAATACGACCGGAGGACATTGAAAAGACTGCCATAACAACTCCTTTTGGCCTTTTTGAATATGTTTCTATGCCATTTGCATTGAAATATGATAGTTCTACTTTTCAAAGAATAATGGACTCTATCTTTAGACACCTTCAGTTTATTTACATATATCTATGTGACTTGGTAATTTCTTCCTCAACTCCAGAACAACATGAACATCTTGGGGTAGTTTTCAAGCTTCTTCAAGAAATTCTTTCAAACTATCCTTAGAAAAAGGTGAATTCTTCAAGTCATCTCTCAACTATTTAGGTATCATATTTCTTCAGAGGGAATTTCTCTTCCTTCAAAAAAGACGTCCGAAAAAATTTCCAAGTACCCTATTCCTCGAGATTCACCAGCTCTTGATAGATTCTTGGGAATGACTGTATACTACAGCAGTTTAATCCCATGTTTTGCAAAACTTGTCTTTCCTTTATCAGAAATAGCAAAACACCACCCAAAATATGAGTCCTTTAAGTGGACCACAGAAGAGGATGTTGTCTTCGTTGAAATCAAGAATTAACACCAAAATCACAACTCTTTCATTTTTTTGTCGCATGTTACCCATCTTCAACTCGTACCAGTTAGTTGCCAGACTTCAATAGCAGGACCCTTTTATCAGATGGTTGATGGACAGTCAGTAGATGTAGATTTCTACGGCAAAAAGCTATCGGAACAGCAACGCAAATATTCATCTTTAGACGGTGAAATTCTAGCAGCCTACTATTCTGTTCTTCATTTCAGGCATGTGTTGGAAGGAAGAAATTTAAGCATGTGCACTGATCGCAAACATCTTTGTTTCAGCTTTCTATAATAGCAATCAAGCAAAAAGGGATCAGCAACAACGTCATCTTTTGTCTTAACAGAATATGTTTCTGAGGGGAGCAGAAAACATTGTGTCAGATGTTTTTTCCCAGATATCCTCGGAAAATAGTAGATGCCTTTGATTTACCTGCTATCGCTCGTCTTCAATCAACGGATGAAGAAACTACCACTTTTCTGCCTCGAGTTCATTCTTACCCTCTATAAAATATTCTTCAAGTATGGTGTGATAATCTTCAGCTTTTCCAGAACCATTTTTGCCAAAATCTTGTCGTGAAATGATCTTCAACAATTTTCATCAGATGTCTCATCCTGGAGTTAAGGATTCTCTTCGTCTTATTAAGGCTAGGTATTTCTGGCCTAATATGGATCGTAATATCAGAATTTTTGTTTGCTCCTGTCAACAGTGCCAACTATCAAAAATTCAACACCATACTAAACCACCTATTGTTCCCATGGAAATTCCGTCACAGAGATTTGAAACAGTGCGTATCGACATAGTGGGGCCATTACTTCCATCTTTCTTTATTTCAGCTTTAGTCTTTAGATATCTTTTCACCTGCATCGACATGAACACTAAGTGGACAGAAGCAATTCCTCTAGTGAATACGACTTCAAAATCTGTCACATTTGCCTTCATGCAATGAATATCAAGATTTGGAATTCCTCTCTATATAATCTCAGGAAAAAAAACACAGTTTGAAGGAGAAATTTTCACCGAACTATCAACTTTGATTGAATTTCACAGACTCCCGACAAACGCTTACCACCCTTCAGCAAATGGTCAGATCGAGAGACTTCATCGATCGCTGAAGAGTGTTATCATGGTGCGGAAACAAAATTGGCTACCCTCTCTTCCAGTCATCATGCTACGTCTTCGTTGCATTTTTGAATGACTGATTATCTCTCATTTTGCAAGCAAGTTTATCGCGGAAACAACCCATTTAATTACCTTTAGAACCTTCTTAAACACCTAATAACTGAGTATTCTATCAGAACGACTTCATAAAAAATTTATAAAAGGACTCACATGAAGCAATTGTAATTGCAAGTTATCGAACCAGCTTACCACCGTAATCTTCATTAACCTTCTCAGTTCCTGTCTCAATACTTCTAAACCTGTATCAATGTTCTTTTTCGAGTCGATTCCAGTTCCGGTAGAGAGTTAATCGAAGCACCATTATACTGGCAATTAAATACAAGGTTCTCAGTTAACGAATGGATCGGTGCATCAAAACATACAACTTCCTGATGGACGACCAGATGTCGTTTTGATTAATCGTCTGAAGCCTGCGGTACTCCCTTCCCATTCGACAATCGCAGGTGGTTCCTTCAATCGGTATGATGATTATCGCCTTCGCAGGTATGCTCCTCAGTCGGATGATGATTCTCCAATTTCGAAGAAGGGCTCCTAATCGCACGAATGCAATCCAATCAGACATTCCAGAATGGTTTCTCGGATGCTATCACTAAGAGGGTCTGACTCCAACCTTTACGTAAGTGTCATCTATTTTCTATGGCTACTGAACGAAGCAGGAGATTATTAGCTTTTTTAGCATATCTAAAACCCACTCCTTCAAGTGTATAAGGGTCGTGGTAAAACGTTAAGATCGGAACTACTCTACCCTGTAATTATATATATTGATATATTAAAAAATTTGAGTGATTAGCATACGCTTTCCGCTTCTCTTAGGCGCAAAGAATGAGTATATAAATGAGGTCAGAATATTATCCGAATCTATAAGTTCGCTTTATAATCAGGTCTTACATATATAATATGTTGTATCTATACTAAAAGAACCACTGTAATGCACGGGACGCATCTACCAGGAGCAATATCTGAAATATTAATATATTATGAATAATAATATTATATATATTATATATATATACTTATATATATATTATCTATGATATATATATTAAATAATAAATATATACTTATATATACAATATATATATGATATAATATCTATATTAATTTTTTTACCCCAAAAATAATTGAAAATTTATTTTTTATTTTTAAAATATTTTTTTATAATATATATATTTATATATTTATATGTATCTATATTCAAATACGCATTTTTTAATTAACGCTCTTAGATGTTTCATATTAATATATCGAACATATTCAACGTTGCAATAGCATTTTAATGTTAAAATAATCTAAAATAGAGAGGTAATTGATTAGCGTTTCCTTTCTTTCTCGTGTGTAAATTAGCAAATCCTTTCCAAAAAAATATATAAAAGGAAATTTTGCTTCCGCGCACCTGCGCACTAAGCTAAGCCAAGGCCTGAAGAATGAGAATTCTTTATATTATTTAAATTTATTATTATTTACTGGCTCTGTAGATTATATTTTTTACAATGAGACACCAAAAAATGTGATTACTGTACATATTCTACACATTAAAACTCATAACTGAGAAGACAATTTGAAAATTCACATTTGAAAAAAGGAAAAAATTAAGAAAATAAATATAAAAATAAAATGTGATTGTAATCTTTTCATGATTTTAACTAAGATGGGCTAATTATGAAGACTGTTATCGATTATCATAAACCAGTTTTTGCCCCTGGACCGACGTTCCACGAAAGTATAACTTAAACCAACTTCGTATGAAGACTAAATATTATATATACTAAATATATTATATATACTAAATTATGTATACTAAATATTATATAAAATATTATATTAGAAAAGAAAAACGAAGAAATAGACCAAGATTGAAGTTTTGTTCTCGAACTGATTCCCATTCCTAAAAAGGGCGAAATAGTAGGAAGTTTTAACGCTATCTTTTTAACAAGCATACTTATCTTTAAACTATATTTCCTATCTCTTTAATATTGCACAACTCATAAGTTAAAAAATGATGGCAAAAAGGATGTCAATGGACGTCGGTAACAAATTATTTAAGCAAGTGTTAAGTAATTGTCGCCCATTTTCCGTCGATCTGTAGCTGCCCAACAAAATTTTAAAAAAGCTGCAAGAAAAGCTTCATACCGAATGATATTAATAACCATACATTCATGAGATGAAACAGAAAATTACAAATAAAACGACGCGTATTAGTAGATATGAAAGAGAATTTAATTTTATTTATCTTCTCAAGTTATTACTACTAATAAAATAAAAATATATATATAATCTCAAAAAAATATCCTATTACTAACCAACATAGGTAAATTAGAAAGAAAGAATAACTACAGTTCATAATCATTTTATGAAATAAGTATTGATATCTAAATTTATATTTTATCTTATATATATATAGAACTATATCAAAAATTGAATCACTTATCAAATATTTTAATATATATATATACTAAGTCAGGTGAATATTAGTAAAGGATGAATATTAGATTTCTATTTGTACAATTAAGTATTAATTTCGGAGTAAGTGACCTATAACAAGCTCACTAATAATTAGTGGATAAAAATGACTCTCTCTCTTTCATGATTAAACAAAATTAAGATTCATTGTTGTTCATAACTTCTATAATATAATATTAATATATAAAATTCTAGGAATTATATAATTTCTTTCAAGGTGGGAAATCCAGTTAATATAACATATTAATTACGGCTTCTCTGGACCCTCTTTCTCTATATTTTAAGTAATTATTCCCATGACATATATTTAAAACAATAGTTTATATATATATATACTTCATTAAGTATATATATATTCTATATAATAGTATATATATTATATATAATATATTAATAATACAAATATATTATATATAAACCTTAGAGATGAAGAGGAAAGAGAGAGAGAAGGAGAGAGATATATGTTGTCGTATAGGGCGGAAGTAAACGAAATAATTTGCTTTTGCATTTTCCATATTTAACATAATTTTCAGCGATTGGAGAAAAATTATTTTATGTTTTAGGCATTAAAATCCATGCTCTTCTAATTTCATTTGAATTTCATTATCATTTTATTGATTACATATTATTTTGATATTTCATTTTATTTTAAATTATTAGATATCTTATTTAATACATTTATAATATTTTTTATTTCATTTGTAGATAAATTGTTCAATAAAAAATTATTTTTAATAGAGTAACATTGGCAGATTTAAACTGTCTTCAAGAAATTTACTTCTGTCTCCGCTTTGGTATCTCTTGAGAAGTTGGAGCCTGCTGCCACCCTTTTCTCTTTCCTGCTACATAATTCTATGTTTGGGAATAAACTATAGCTATTTTGATTTCTTCTTATATGATTGATTCCTACCCTCTTCTACATCTTCCATTTTGTCTCTTCCTATTATATATATCTAAACTTATTATTCTCTATTCTACGTGAGGACCTCCCCGGGAAATGGTGGGCGTCGATTTAAAGATTTGGATGTTAATGTTTCCTCTTTTCACGTTGTCATATTATTCGACTCTCTATATATTAATCGGGTAGAAAATTTTAAAGGATTATTAGTAATGGGTATATCTTAAATTGTAACTTCTTTATTTGCACAACTAATTTTGAAGTATAGTATTCGAAAGGGACCGTCGTTCTATTAGGGCATGATAGCTATCTCAACAGGGCCAAAGAAATCTATTCCTACTATATTACCTGCTATAAATTTGAACCATTTGTGTATAAACAGTTCTGTAATATATTTATATAACTATTCATTATATATATATATATATATATAATAAACATTATATTAAATAATTATCTAATATTATAATTATATATATAAAATTATACGATAAAATTAAATAAAAATAGCCGTTATATCTTTTTTTATTTTATGTATAATTTATTAATTTTTATAATGATAATTAAATATAATATTATATATTATAATATAATTATTATATATAATATATATATATATATAATAATATATTATAATATAATTATATATATATTTAATAGAGCTATGATGGTGAATACATATATCCCCTACGTCTATAAACTATATATATATATCATACGGTTACATTAACGTTTCTTGCAAAAATATTAATATTTTTCTTCATCATAATCGTAGCAACTAGGACATCAATATAAATCGTCATAGCATGATAAGATCAAAAAGCTACCAATTTTCCTTGAAAGAACTATCCAAAAAATTATATAAAAAACATATAATAATATTAACATATGTAAGCAAATAAATGAAAAATTAGTAATACAATATAAAAATATATATAATTAATAATAATGATAATTAAATAATTAAATATATATATACATTAATAATTATAAAAATATAAATTTATAATACAATATAAATATAAATATAATTAAATATAAATAATTATTAAGTAAATATGCTTACAATTAAACCAATATAAATATATAAATATAATGTAATATCTGGATATATAAGTAATAATAGATAATATAATAATAATATAATATATCAATTAAATAATTATATAGTTATTTAGATATTTATTATATATTAATATATAATTAATAAATACTTATTACTATATTATATATATCTAATATATAATATATAGACTAGAATATTAATTAATATATATTTAATATGATAGACAATGAATGGAATTAGTCTCATCTAAAATTTTACGTTAGTACTTAATATTACTAGTGTTTTTGGCTCATTTACAAAAGTAACTTTATAGAAACTATGTTGTTTGTATATAACAGGTGTCCTGTTTGTGGACAGTTATGATTGTACGGTAGAAGTAGAGTATCGCTGGATAATTATATTATATTTTAGATGATATCTTAGGTAATGCATATTTGCTGATGGGTCTTATTACTGCCGGTATACGGCTGCGGGCTTCTTTAGTGAGCTCGTGCTGGGGTCATACCGCTTATGGTTTGAATTGGTTGATTAATTTGCTCAAGGGCCTAATGTATCGTCCTTTCCGGTTCTGCGTTCATAATTTAACATTACTCCAGAGAACACTTTAGATGACCCTCAATATTTTCTATCCACAAAATCATATACCAATTATTAATCACATAATATTATATACACTCCCTCCTAGACACATTCACAACGATCATCTTATCCTAGGTGTGGAATATAAAATGCTTGGTTCTGGTGCGTAAAGGGACTTAAAGGACGGGTACAGTGTGCTCTATAAAAATTCTTTGCCATGATATGTGTGTAATACTTAATACATATTATTCTCATGAGGAGAAAGTATCATTATAAATAGGACGCAATCCGCCTATTACTATTTTCGGCGACACATTAATCGTATGGCATAATAATTGTAGATGAATGTCAAGTAGTAATTATAAATCTGTAATGTAGAATGTAATTAATGTAATTGTTAATTAGTTGGGCAGCCGAATATATAAGAGGGAGTATTAGTTATATATTATATATATTATCAAATTATATATTGACAGTGTCTGACTTAAACAAATTGTAAGGATAATATTAAAAACGAGACAGTTCGTCTCGTATGTATGTTAGACAAGGAGATACTGAAAATAGACCAACAAGAGCTAGTGCTTTTAATGTGCGAAGAACTATTGAAAAGCGTCAAATTCAGCAAGAACGTCGAGAACGTAAAGCATTGCGTGAACAAATACGTAGTATAAGGTAGTTGACCAATTCCTGGCTTGGTAAAGAAGCCGAGATGTATATAATTATTGTATCTTAGTAGATGGGTGAATTTATTGAAGGCAAATAATGACACAAGACAAGCGTAATAATGATATGTCTCGCGCAGGGCGAAAACAGGTGTAAAAATGAGAATTTACTCTTTATAAGTAAGTGAACAAATAAACAGATCATGGTGAGTGATTGTTACTGAGAGATACAATAATCTATATTCATTTTATGACATTACAGAATAAACTCTGAGCATTATAAATTACAAGATCTGCCCAGTGAGATTATTATTGATTTGAATATGATCAGATCTTGAAGATTCAAGGAGTGAACTGTATATTATGCCTTTAGAAAATGTCATATTATATTCGAACCACAGTTGAAAATAGTAAACTTAAATTTGTTAGGGTTCCCTGATTATAGGGCCATAACCAAGGATTATGGTATTAGTTTATTGGTTTCACTATTATGTCCCCAACACTTTTCCGATCAAGAGGCCGAGCATAATTCAAGAGGGGGTTGAAGTATGATCAAATGAAGGGTTCCCCTCACATTACCGCAAATTAACCATAGGAGCACAGAACCGCAAGTTTTAAAGTGACAAAGAGTCAACTTTGGAATCAGAAATACGGAAGATGAAGAAGTTCACCAGAACAGAGGTTTGGGAAAGGAAGGAAGCACCAGCAGCGAACAGCCGGAGTTTAATCACCTAACAACAAACTCGTGCCAGATTTGCAGACCTTTTGCTACAGTGCGGTCGGTAAAAGGTGGATCCGAGTGTTAGGCGTTCCGGTCGAGACCGTAGCTGGTAACTATAGCAAGGATAAGAAGCACCAACATCGCCCGAAGAGTAGTGGTCAATGGAACTGGGAAGTAACGAACAGTTTATAAGCTTTGGGGGCTTTGATCCGTACCCCTCAATAGCAGGGTGAAACAAGGCCCCCCGAAGTAGAGGGAATATGCCATACGATGGGCAGGGAGACCCCTTGTACTACGGAGCAACTGCGAAGTAGAAAAAAAGTTCGCAGTGCTAAACCTAATTCCATGTTGAGCGCCCTATACAATGCCGTTTGGGGCATGTAATTTTTCAAGACAATATTTTTGGGGAGAGGAGGGAGCTGGAGAGCAGTGACGCATGAATAACGGTCATAATGCTTTGTAATTGTGCAACGCCACAACGCAAGCTCTCCTCGTTCATTAGAGCGAAATAACCATAATCGTCAGTATAGGAAAGTATATTTGCCAGTTAACTCGAGGCCGAAAGCCGACTGCGAAGGAATCAGCTCCCAGCTGATCTAACGAAAATGGAGAGGTGAAAGGGTCAAAAAGATCTTAGATAAAACAAGGCGAGCTGTAGGGGGATATTAAATATCATTACCGCTTCTTTTTTCGGATAGGTTGACATGTGAGTTCCACTGAGGGGAAAGTGTATTTGGGAAAGAGAGAGTATAGTTGAATAAGGGGGTGGATCAGCACGTGAAAGCAAAGCTTTCTAAAACATCGGGGGAGGGAGGAATCATCTAAGGCCACCGACGCTTCCCTACTTCATAGATTAGAGGCCATGCACAAAATGTAATTCACAGGGCAAGGCAAGGAGGAGAGGAAAAGGACTAGGAGGAGGAATCAGAAATAGTCCAGGGTAGTTATAGGAAATAGGAGGCCGAAGAATGCCATTTTCAGTGAGAATTGAACAAGGAATATAGATTCGATATAGGAGGAGGAAAGGCGATTTACAGAAGTTGTAGAGATTGTTTTAGAAGAGTCCAGAAATTTGTCATAGAGAACAAGGAGGTTGAGCGCCAGCTTTCGTGATGAAGCCCGGCTTTTGGGGGCCTCCAGAGTAAAGTTCACTGCAACATTCGTACTACTGAAATGAAGAATTACGAGAGTATATTAGAGAACGAGAATTTTCCTATCCCGATATGTACTGTCCTCTAGCCTGAATGGCCAAAAACAAGCACGATCGATAGATTAAAGAGAGAAGATTTAGTTTTAAAAAGAAAGAATGCTCATCCCATCATTGATTACAGCTCCCTCCTTTTTTAAATCTTCTTATATGAGCGCGTGCTCCGAACTGGGAGCCAATGCTATCATCTGGAAAAGGTGGATACCTTACATCAAAGACCTGGTACATATTTTAACACAAAATGTTACGTGAGACAACATGTTCCTCAATTCATAATAATACATTTCACTTTCATGATATTATATATTATTATCATATTATATTATAATTATGTTAGTTATATTATATTATATTATATTATTATTTATATTATATGATTATATTAATATGTTATTGTTATTATTATATTATTATTTATTATAATGATATATATTATTATTTGATAATTTATTTATTATTATTATTATTAGTATCAGTATATGTATATTAAAAATAATAATTATTGTTATGATTATTATATATTATTATTAATATATATTATTATTATATATATTATATATTATTATTATTTTATATATATGATTATTATTATGTATATTATTATTATAAAACTTTCTTTGTTCTTTTATATCCCTTCAGAGGGTAACACGTGGGGACTCAAAATCTGAACTTAAAAACTAACTATCCCAACCCAAAATCCAGCATCACCTGTGTTCAGTCGGTTGTATAATTCTAGCCTCAGAGATAAAATTCAAACGCTACGCGAGTGACCTACGCCTCTACGCTAAGTCGGAGTGAGAGTCGGCGAGCACTCTCCTAATCCACAGGCGTTCTATTATTAATTTAATTATATTATTATTATTATTTTTATTATTTTATAATAGTATTAATTATATTTTATTATTTTAATTATATTTATATTATTAGTTATATTATATTATATGATATTATCATTATTATTATTATTAGACTTAAGGAATTCAAAATTTTTTGATCGTTAAATAAAATTATATTTTGTTTAATGTCTGCCCCCTGCTAGGGCTATACTATATAATATATATATATAATATAATATCTATATATATATATTATATATATATAATATATTTTAGTATATATATATATATATTATAACTAATATTATATAACTTGTATCTATATATATAATATAGGTTATAACTATTATATATATATATATAAAATATATATATATATAATTATTATTATATTAGAATATATATATATATAATATATATATAAAATAAAATATTAATATAACTATATATATATATATATATATACTAAATATCTATATAATATATATATATATAGATATATATAGTATATAATAAATATATAAATTGTAAAATATATATATATTATATATATAATAGAGAGGAGAGAGAGGAGGAGAGAAGG
>JABUQX010018209.1:0-12500 GCA_015478945.1 Trachelipus rathkii
TTTCAGCTACAATATATAATCATTACATATATATGTATCTATGTTTAATGTATATATCATTATCATTTACACTATATAACGGAGTTGTTAGATATTAAATAATATATTTATTGTTAAATAATGTTATACTTATATATATATGTTAATATATATATAAGTTAATATTATAATAATATATATCAGTGATATAATATGCTAGTAATATGAAGAAGTGTTAATAGTCGATATGAGTACGTATATCTAGTATAGTCGCCAAATGTTATGTTCACGTTTATAATAACTTAGTTATGTATATTAAAGCTTGTGGTAACTTTGTAATATAATATGTATGTTAATACAGTTATTATTTATTCATTTTGGAGATATTAGATTATTGTATTTAATGTGTATTATATATTATTATTATATTATCTTGATCTCGCAGTTTGTATCGACTAGATTTGGATGAACATTTATAAGTGTAACAGATTATGTATATATCAGTTGAGTAGAGAATAGTCGCTGAGTGAAAACGATCGAGAAGGTAGAATACACCTATTTAATATATAAATATATATAAAATAATAATAAAATCACCAAATAAAATATATATATACAATTACATAAAGACTAAATCCAGAATTTATTATAAATAATGAGTGGAGACTAACTCATTTACAACAATTTAATATATAATGAATACACTAATATATAATAAATTATATAATTAATAGTAAAATAAATATAATATAATGTACCATTACATAGAAATTCACATTATATGAGAATAATAATATGACAATTGCACAAATAATATTAGATAACAATAATGACACAACTATTTTTCTACGAAGGAACTCGCAAATGGTCTGTGTTAAGGCACGGTGATACCGATCTAACGCGATGAGCAGGGATCGGATGTTACTGATTGAGTAGCAAAATTCACATCATATTTTCAGTTATTATTGTGAAATAAATACTATGACAATATGAAATATGATATAAGGCTTATAGTTCAGCTTGTGTGACGATAGTATATAATATATATATACCTTCAATAACAGACGCGCGCGGGAAATAATAATTTTAGTCTCAAATGACTTGGTGAGAGGTAATAACAATGTAGAGGACTAGATTTTGAGTTATTGTTTTTTATTACTTATCTGATACCTCTGCTAGCTGCATGCAGAATGCTAATAGGAAGCAGCTTGAATTAAAGTAATATAAATTAAAGGAATCATATATGATTCTATATACTTATCATAATATCATATATATGTCGTCTAGTGGGATCTTGCATGAAGTAATTCGTGGCGTAGCTTGGTGCGTATGTGTCGTGTGTGGTTGCGTTAGTGCGTTGCGGTGTACGAGTGCAGGATATGTGTAATAGTATGGCCACAACGGTAGGGTATTGTACGTAGGTAATGAATTTCAACGATATCACAATAAATAATAATAATAATTTATTTATCTTTTACCACTAAACATTTTAAACTTAATTTATTTAAAGTTTTTTAATTTATATTCATTTATATGATATTATTTATTTATTTTATTCATTATTTATATTTAAGTTTACTTTTTATTAATTATAATAATGGTTAAATAATAATAATAAATTTAATCATTAAATATAATATATTATTATATATATATATATTAATATAATATATATATATATATAATTAATATATATAATATTAATATATATATAATATATTAATATATGTATTAATATATATATATATATATTATATAAATATATTAATTATATATAATAATATTTATATAATATTATATATATATTATTATTTATTATATTATATATATATATACTATATATATATATATATAATATATATATAATATATATATATATATATATATTATATTTATTATTTAATTTTTATATTATAGTATATATATAATACTATATATTAATATATATATATATATAATATAATATATAATAACTATATATATAATTTATATATATATATTATATATTTATATATAATATATATATAGTTATATGAACGATATAATTTATTTATTAGTTTATTTAATTTATTTATTTATTTTAATTTAAAATACTGAATTTTCATTCAACATATAAATTCTCTGTTTATTATATATATTCAAAAAATCACCTGAGTTTTTTTGAGCAGTTTTTTTCTAGAAAAAAACTTTCGTTAATATTTCGAGTGAGTGGTATAAGGTGATGGGTAATAGGAATGAGGTGTGAGTGGTTCCACATATTAGGGGGAGTTTGGAGGAGTGATATCTCAAGGATGTTCCAGATTCCCTATGGTTTGTCCATATATGAAATATGAGCTAAAAACCCATAGGTAAATAGATGAGTACAATAAAGTGCTATAAAAAAAGGTCATAAAAAAGTGACTAATATATTAAGCATATATATGCAGATTTGTCGCTAAATATCCTGGCGACCGTATTATATTTATTTCAGTTATCTTATATTATCTACTATATATAAATTAATTATATAATATATTATAAATATATATATATATAATACTTATTATATATATATATATATATATATATATAATATATATATATATATATTATTAATATAATAATATAATATATATTATATATATAATCCTATATAATTATATAGGGGTATATATTTATATATATATATAATATATATATTAATATATATATATTAATAATTATATATATTATATATTATATATTATATTAATATATATTATAATATATAGTATATAAATATTTAATATAATATATATATATATATACGGGTGGATAATATATTAATATAATTATATATATATTATATATTATATATTAAATATATATATTTATTATATAATATATTTATATTATATAATATATATATTAATTTGTATATATGATATATATATATATTAATATATATAAATATATTTAATATATATATTATTATATGTATTAAATATATATAAACATAATTTACATATAATATTAAATATAATAAAAAATATAATATATATAATATTATAATAATAATAATAATAAAAATAATAATTCATAGTGAGCTATAATATTATTAATTATGATATTGATTGATTTGTAATTAACTGACAATAGTATAATAATTACGAATATAAGTAATAATTAATATAATATGTATAATAATAATTAATATTTAATAATATATTAAATAATATATAAAATTATATATTATTTATATATATAGATATAATATTAATATATTAAATATTAAATTTATAAAATGTTTGATTATTTTGTTTTTATAATTGTAGTGTATAATAGATGATATTTGTTATATTAGTAATTAATATAATAATTATATATATATATATATTATAATATATATATATTAATATATATATATATACAACTCTAATTTTCTTTTATATCTATTATTTTTTATTTATTTAATAGTAAATTTGTTCACGTGAGGGAATTACTTGTGCGGTGCTTAGTGCATTTGAGTGCGGTGCGATTATAAAAAGACGCCGCACTTCAACGTCACACCTCGAGCACCACTTAAATATTTTATGTTTTCCTGTCTATCACGATATAACCTAGCCACCCATATAGCACTTTATCATTATTTTCTTTCCATGCACCACATCCATGAGCAAGTACCGAATATTTGATGCGCACTTATACGCACCGCCATACCCCATCACAAATTATGAGCATCACCACGCAACCTATTAGAGCATCGTGCACTCATCTCGTGAGTGCGTCACGTGCCAATCCCTAATAATATTATATATATAAATTATATATTATTTTATATTTAATATATTATATATATTATATATAATTATATATAATATATTATAATATTATTATTATATATAATATATTTATAGGTATCAGTTTATATATATATATCATATATAATATATATATATATATAATATATATATATATATAATTATATATATTATATATATATATATATATTATATAAAATATATTATATATTTATATATATATCAGTTATAATATATATATATATATATTTTATTTTATTTATTATTTATATTTTTTATTAATTTATTTATTTTAATTTTTTTATTTTATTCGGAAATAAACTAGTAAAAGACTATCCCACTAAAATTATATTGAATATATATATATATTTGGTGTACGTTTTATTATACTTATATATATATATATATATATATATATATATATATATAATAATATATATATATATATTATAAGTATATTATATAATAATTATATAATAATATTATAATATATTATATATATATATATATAATATATTTAATAATATTAATCATTATTATATATATATATATAATACATTATAATTAGTATATAATACTTATATTATTAGTGTAACGGTTTATATAATATATATTATTTATATTATTTATTATATATATATAATATTATATATAATATTATTAATATTATATATTATATTATTATAATATAATAATAATATATATAATAATAAATATAGTATTATAATATTAAATTTAATATTTATAATTTATTTTTTATTATGTATAAACCTCGTATATGGGTCTCAGTGATATAGCACTCCATATAAAGGAGGTCCCCAGGTTGCTATGTTCGGGTGTGGAAAATGTGAAGCTTATTCTCTCTGCTGGCTGTAATGCTTGGACGTTAAATATATCACCTCTTCCTGTATAGTGTTCTGGCCTGTGGCTGGTGGTATTATTTATTATTATAGTATATATATATACTATATTATTATTATTATATTAATGAGCTATATATATATAACTTATTTATATATATTTTTTTAAAAACCGTTTTTTTTTTCTCACAAAAGTACCAGTGAGATTATTTTTGCGTTTTTTCGAGGTAGTGGATATAAGGTGTGGAGGATAAAGTAGTAGTAGTGGTTACCAAATGGGGAGATTAGGGTAGGTATATCTAGAAGGGGTTCCTATGAATTTACAATGGGTTGCGCGGATTTAACTGCACAATAAGACTGATACCATAAAGAAACAGAGAGAGAGCACGAAAAGCATTTAACGCAAATTGTAACTCGAACAAAAATATGGGTCCACATAGATATAGGCGTAACACAAACATATAAATTATCACCAGTGAGGAGTATGCGGTCAGAGACAATTTTGTTTGGAGCTACTTATCTTTACCTTAGCTCGCTACGTTACTAATATAGTTCATTCCTTCCACTTTATAATACTACTAAATATATAATAATGTATCTATATATCTATTATCCATATTAATATTATTATCAATGTTATTTTCTATATTTGGGCATATACAGTCTCTCATCTATGATATTAGGTGTCTTTATTCACTGATCTCATATATATTATATATATATATATATATATAAAATCGTGAGTACTGATTTGGGTAGTATTTTATCACTTAACGCTTCATCGGTAAATACCTATTTCTCACTAAATGTAATTGATTATGTCATCTTGAACATACTGAGTGAGAAGATAGTTTCTAAGTATTTTCTGCTGAAAAGGTAGGACTTGGTAATCATGATGGGAATTAAAGCAAATTTACACATCTGAGTCATTTATCTTCTGTACTAAATTTATTTTCTCATATCACCTTATATTATATATATATCTTCAATAAAATTCCATATGTTGATCATTAGCTTGAGTTCTTACTGACTCTGCGTTCTCATATTTCTATCTTATATTCAACATAGTCGTATATCGGTATGTGATGATGTATACTGATAATATACCTACACTATATCTCCTATCAGCATTTGCGACGGAGCTCGATAATTATCATATATCCTGCTAGGGCTGAACTTCATATTGGCTAGGGGAGATATGCAATCAATTATTATTCGCAACGAGCAAAGTGGAGTTTTCTAACTCTATTCATACTCTCTTTAGCTTAATCACTGAGAGTGATTTGCACATTGTATTTTGGATGTTAAGCCAGCCTTTTTTTGCGAGCAACCGTTCAGGCTAAGGCTGGTAATGCAGCGGTGTCCATCCTGCTCTTTTGTTCAGGATTAAGCGTCGACTGGTTTGGCACTGAAGGTCCGGCTAAAGCGCAACAGGCGAGTTGCAGCGTTGATCCTGCACCGAGCCGTGTTGTTAAATGTTGGCAAACAGGAGGCTGGGTGTCTCTTCTGGCCAACTCTGGGACGAATCTGGGAAGGGACAGAAAGTATTCGTTAATTGCTCTCTGTTAATTATCTCTATGACAGCGTTTTATCTCTTTAGTAGTTATACTTACTTTTTAGGTGGTAGTACGAAACTGGAGAAGAACTCGAGTTCAGCGTGAAAGCACCCATCCACCGAAGGAGAACCTCTTGAAGATCGCCCAAAGGGTTTTTTGGTAACCCTGAGGAGGTTCCTAAGCCTCTTGGTAGGCTCAGAGAGAGGGAGAGAACGTAATGCCTGTCGGAGATACTTGTAGTCCAACTCGGGGGAGAGACGAGGCCAGCCAACTTCTAGAGTAGAGTAGCAGCAGACCGAGGGATCCAACTTTTGCAGAGCTTCTTCTTGCTTCGTAGGTCGGATCTGATATTTCCGGTTATTGTTCTATATTCAGCAAATTATCTCCTGTAGTTGTAGCAAAGCGCTACGAATTATTTCTTTTAAAGGCTAATAAGACAAAAGCAGAAATCCAGATTATTTATTTTTAACGAAAAGTCGTACAAAGTTATAATAAAAGAAATAAAATTGCAGTATATAAATATCAATATTTTTATACAAATATTATTTAATATTTAATTTGGACCAACTTTATAACTTTTATCTTTTCATTTATATATAATATTTTACTATACCTTTAAAAAAAATTATATTTTATGGTCTAACTTTTCTAAAAATGGTTTTTGTAATATAATCAAAATGAAACATTGCCGATGTCGATAGGATGGCGCTTTTGCCTTCACATTCTTGAAATAATCATAAACACAAGATGGAGTTTATTGTGTTTTAAAAGTTCATTATTATTGCCTAAAACTAAGTTTTTATAAAGGATATATATTTTATCAAAAATTATGTGATAATATTTTTAATATATCAATTTTTAATTATTTAACTATTTGAATATATGGAAAATAAGTCCATTTTTATATTAATAGACTTTGGTGATATTTCTGTTCTTTTTGGCTTTTATGTTTTCATCTGTATATTTTCGTTTGGGGAACTAACTTAAAACACTTCACTATATATATATGATATTATAATATATATAAATATATATATATTATATATATATAATTATATATAAATATATATATTATATTTATATATATTACTTATATATATATAATATTATTATATATATATATATATATATAATTTATATATATTATTATATATATACCAAAGGTGGGGCATTAACGCTTTAAAGCGTTAATCCGTTAATTAACTTGTTAATTTTCGTTAACTTTAACGCTTTCGTTAATTTCGAAAAAAATTAACGGTCTATTTAACGAGTTAAAATTTTTCTCTACATCCGTTAAACGTTAACTTAATTTACGAGTTTTATAAAATATTTTCTTATCAGATTTTAAATTGTATTAGATTCGATTTCAAAAAAAAAGATAAACTTTTTTTTTTTTTCTTCAAATTTCCTAAAGCTCCTTCAATGCCTAAAATGTGTTATTTTATTCGTTATTTCATATTTAGTAATTTTACACAGGTGTTATATAAAAGTTCCGAGTTTTTGAGGGAATGTGCTTAGTGCGGACACCACCCCTCGTTCAACTATATCTCTTATGTCTTAATACTAGCACTTTCCCTCAGTGTTGGAAGCACGCACGTGTCCAACTATTCCGAAAAAGGAAGCCGCTCTGATTCTTCTAACTATCGCCCTATTAGCTCTTCTACCTTGTATTCTATCTAAGATCTCTTGAAACCCTTCTCAACTCTCACTTCTTAGACATCCTGGAATCTCATTCTCTTCTTCTCCGATCGCCAGTACGCTTTTGTGTTCAAAGTCTATCTGCCGATATATTTCTTTCCTATTAACGGTATTTATGTTTTTCTCGCTTCTTAGGAACTAAATTGGCAGCTTGCGTAAGTGGCTTGACAATATCCAGAGCAATTTGAACCGGGTATGGCACGCTTATCAATTGCTCTCAGCAAGCTCTCCCTCCTTTCCTCTCTTTCTCTTTGCTACTTATGTCTAGCTTTTCTTTCTATAGTCGCTAAACATTCGCTAGTTTTGATGGAGCGACTTTCTCTTTTTCTGTCAATTTAGTGGAGTTCTCAGGGTTTTCGTTCTCTTATCTCTCCTTTATTCCTTACTTTTTCATTAATGTATCTTCTCACTTGCACATCTTATTCTATCCACTACATGCCGATGACTCGACCTTCATTCTTCAACTCATTTCAATCTGGCTTTCCTCTTTTACTTCTAGATATTGCCCTCGTCTTATTTCCGTTCTATTTCTCGCTGCTAGATAATGATATTTCCGGGTGGGGGGTCGTCTGAACCTTTGTGAAATTCAATTCTTTAAAAACCCACTTTCTACAACAAATCGCCCTCTCTAAAATACCTTCTAACTTCCTATCTCTTTTGACGGTTCTTCCGTCTCTTCTGTTGAGCCATATAAACATCCTTGGCTTAACATAAAAAAAAATGTCTGGAAAACCTCACATCACAACGTTGCTAGGGCGGTCAAAGAAACTGGGGAGTTCTGTTTAGACTGCGAGACTTTTTTTCCTCTTCTCAGTTACTTCAGCTATACAAGGTCTCATCCGGCCTTGTATAGGGTACTGTTCTCATATCTGGGGGGCTCCTGGTGTTAAACCCGGCTTTTGGACAGGGTTGAGTCAAAAGCCAAAAGGCTATAAACTGTTATGTACTTCCAGTTCACTTGAACTCTATCTTTGCGTGCGCGTGTTGGTGCTTTTATCTCTTTTCTAAAGGTATCGCAGCGGCAGGTGGTTCGAGGAACATACCATCTCTGCTCCATCCACCTTACGATCGCAGTGCCCAAGGGGTTCTTGTATTGCGCACGGTTTTGTGTTAGATATTGGTTTAACTCCAGGCTGTTGCTGCGGTGTTCCTTTTTTCTGCTTTCCTACTGTTTCTGTGGTAACTCTCTTGCCATCTCTGTGTTCCTGCTGAAATTTAATTCTCCTCATCTTTATAACCTCGTCTATGTTCATTCTGCGTTAATTTGCGCAGCGGATGATATTTTGGCGTGCAACATACCTTCCTTGAATAGGGCTCTGCCGTGAGTGGTGGTGACATTATTGTATTATATATTATATTATATATATGATATATATATATATATATATATATATATATATATATATGATTAGTAGTATAATATATATATATTTAGTAATATATATATATTTTGAAGACGTTAACGTTAACGATTAACGTTAACTCCCGCTACACATTCTTTACCGATAACGCTTTAATGATTAACGCCGTAAATTTTTTTTGTAACGATTAAAATTTAACGACGTTAACTTTCTCATTACCGGGCTCACCTTTGTATATATATATATATATATAAATAGTATATATTATATTATAATATTATAAAATATATATATATATATAATATATTATTTATATTATATATATTAATATATATATAATATAATATATATATATATATATATATATATATTATTAATATATTATATATATATATTATTATGATATATTAGTATATATATATATATATATATAAATCAACTAAATTTTTTTTCTTTATCATTTTTTTTTTTATTTGATAGATAATTTGTCGAAAAGCTTGTGCGGTGCTGGTGCGATGCCGCATCAAAAAGACCCGCACCACGCACCGCAAACCACACCGCACACTAATTTTTTTCCGTGCTCCGTACCGCCACCGCACTTTCATTTTTTTCTCCGCACTGCACCAGGCCTCTGAAATTTTGTGCAGCACCACACCGCATCGCACAAAAATGGCACACCACGCGCACCTTACCCGTTGCGTCGGCCCAACCCTAATATATATAAATGATCATAGGTATTATAATTATTTCTTTATATATAAATTAGTTATATAGATATATATAATATACGTTATATTGTGTAGTCTACCACATTTTTCTTAAGGTTCTGAACCTTTAACAGATTGGAACTCTGCACTCGTGCTACTCGTGCTCAGCGCGAGTTGACATTATATTTTTATAATACTATCTATTTTTTTTTGCATAATTTCATGCGCTGCGTATAGGGACTCTTTTATTGTCTTGTGAAAGTTGGTTCAATTATATATATATATATATTATTTGACGAGGATTGTAGAATAAATATAATAGATTATGCAAAATTGAAAATTAATATATTATATATATGTATATATTGTCTCAGCTGTATGTAGATAACTGGTTTGCTTTTATACGAGCAGTAAATAAATAGATAATCCGTGCCCAAAGCATATTATTCTATATATTTATATTTCATAGTAATTTAGAGTATAAAATTATATATAAAATACTATGTTTATAGATAGAAATATGTTTATATACTATGACATAATAAATAAATATTTTATAGCAAAAATATTTTATAAAAAAATAAAAATAATAGAAATATTACAAAAATACTTTAGAATATAAAGAAAAAATAAAAGTAACTTGAAATATTTTCAAAGTTAAAGTTAGTCATAGAATCTAAAATAATAAACACTAGATATAAATAAATATTATTTTATATGGGATCAATCATATATAATTTAATTATAATATAATATATTATATATTATAATATATAATAATATATAATACTATATATATATATTAATATATACTATATATATATATAAAAAAAAAAAATATCTATATTTATTTATATATATATATATATATATATATATTATATATATAAAGAGAGAGAGAGAGAGAGCACCGAGTATTAAAAGCTGCTGGAGTCGCCACTGATATATATATTATATATATATAATATATATATATATATATAGTATATTATATATATATATATATATATATATTATAATATAAGTGTATATAAAATATCTGTACAATAGGTCCCTATTCTATATACTTTATACAGTATTTTATTTTTTATATATACATATAACAATATATATATATAATATATATACTATGATATATATAGTATATATAATAATATATATATATATATAATATTTATATAATATATACAGTATATAAAAAAATATTTGTGCAATAAACGCAACAATTATTTTTATATTTCAAATGTTTCTAAGTGGGTTTGAACCCTTACCCTTAGATGGTACTTCCAGAAGTGTTACCTCGAGACCACGATTGAACCTAAAAGGAAACCCATCAATATTTTACCTCGCTGAAAGCTTAGCTTCCCAAGAGGAGCGAAGGCGTGTCTTGGACACCTAACCTCCGACGGCCTCCCCGCCAACGACTCGGGTCAGGGGCAAAACACTGGTAATTTTTAACAGGACCTTATTAGATATTCCAAAGATATTGCTGCAAATAAAACGCAACAAATTATTTTGTATATTCAAATGGTCCTAAGTGGGTTGAACCCTTACCTCTTGAAATGGTACTCCAGAGTGTTACCTCGAGACCACGATTGGCTAAAAGGAAACCCATCATCAATCGTGGTCTCGAGGTAACACTCTGGAGTACCATCTCAAGGGTAAGGGTTCAAACCCACTTAGGACCATTTGAAAATATACAAATAATTGTTCCGTTTATGGCACAATATCTTTGAATATCTAATAATGTCCGGTAAAAATTACCCATTGTTGCCCCGGACCCGAGTGTTGGCGGGGAGGCCCGTCGAGGTTAGGTGTCCAAGACAACGCTCATCCTCTTGGAAAGCTAAGCTTTCAGAGGTAATATTGATGGGTTTCCTTTCAGCCAATCGTGGTCTCGGGTAACATTCTGGAGTACCATCTCAAGGGTAAGGGTTCAAGACCCACTAGACCATCTTGAAATATACAAATTCATTGTTTCTTTATTGCACAAATAGATCCTTTTTTTTGGATAAATAATTCCCCCCCTTAATTAATGGGGGGGGGTTCCCCGCCCGGGTTTTTTTTAAAAACTTACGCGCAGTGTTGCCCTGACCGAGTGTGTGTAGAGGCCCGTCGGAGGTTAGGTGTCCCAGACACGCCTTCGCTCTCTTGGGAAGCTTAAGCTTTCAGAGGTAAACATTGATGGGTTCCTTTTAGCCAATCGTGGTCTCGAAGTAACACTCTGGAGTACCATCTCAAGGTAAGGGTTCAAACCTCCTTAGGGACATGTTGAAATATATATATATATATATATATATAATATATTAATTAGTATATATATATTTAGTTGTATATATATATATTATAGTATATCATATATATTATTAATATATATATATATAATATATATAATGATTATAATACTATACATATTTAAAAATATATATATATATATATATATTTATATAGTATATAATTATATAAATATATATATGATATATAAATATATATATATTATATATATATATATTATATATATTATATGTATATATATATATTAATATATATAATATATATA
>JABUQX010018209.1:17500-25000 GCA_015478945.1 Trachelipus rathkii
ATAGGTGTAGTAGTGTTGTGGAGGTCTGGCCGTACACTGCACAGCCATAGTCCAGTTTCGATCGGATTAGGGCGATGTAGAGGCGTAAAAGGGACTTGCGATCAGCGCCCCAAGATTTTGAGGCGAGATGACGTAACAGTTAAGCGCGCGATGACAAGTTGTTTTCAGGTGTTTAATATGTGGTGCATATGTTAAGTGGTCATCTAGAATGAGTCCTAGCAAATTTGACCTGTGAAGTAACAGGAATAGGCGAACCATATAAGGTTAGGTTCGCTGGAAGAAAGTGGCAAGTTCTTCGATTCCCTTTTTTCTTAAAAAGCACTGCTGAGGTTTTGGTGGGAGAAAATAGAAGCCATGGGAGTTACCTCATTGCTGAAATATTTCAATAGTAGTTGAAGTGCCGTTCGAGAATAAGGCAGCCTGGCACCGGCTTTGTATAATGCAAGGTCATCGACATAGAGAGAAAAATTGACAGTCGCTGGGATAGAAGTAACGATATCATTAAATCCGAGAGCAAATAGTAGTACACGTTAAAAATACACTACCTGCCAACGCCTGTCATCAGAGTAAAGTGGTCGTGACAGAATAGAAGAGCACCGAACCTGGATAGATCTGTTTGACAGAAGGCATTTGATGAAAAGAGGGAGTTGTCCACGGAAACCAAGCGAATGGAGTTTAAGGAGAATCCCAGTTCTCCACGTTGTGCCGTAAGCTTTTTGAAGGTCCAGAACAGGAAGTAAGCGGCCAGAAACCATTTTCTCCATTAATTTACAGGAGTGACAGGTCAGCGAAATTGGTCTTTGGTTGTCTGCCAACTTCGGAATCTTTTCCACGGTTTGGATAGGAATTACAAAAGCTGTAGTCCAAATAGATGGAAAAGAAGATTCGATCCGGATTCTATTACATAACTCCAGCCAAAATGCTGACGCCGAAGGATGGATATGACGGAGCATGATGTACGAAATCATGTCTAGACCAAGGGCACCGTCTTTGCTATTTGCCAATGCGGTTTGATACTCTGCAAGTGTAAAAAGACGGTTGTAGGTATGATCTTCCCCTTTCTCTGTTGAAAAGTCTGGCAGTGCTGTGTCAGTTCTCAGTTTTTCAAAGGCTTCAGTGTAGCGGAATGAACTCGAATGGCTAGCAAAGCTATAACCTAACGCATCCGCTACAGCGCGCAGAGCGGAGATCGTATAAGTTATATCAGGCCCATAACGGAGGACTGTGGGTGAGGAGTTATTGGAGCGACGAGATATTTTCTGTGTAACTTTCCACACTAAAGGAAGGGGAGTTGTGGAGTTAACAGTCGATATGTAAGTTCGAAAATATTGTTTACGCGTTTGACGATTAATTCGCTGAGATCTCGCTGCGGCTGCTTTAAAAATAATCATGTTTGGGGTGGTACGGGTCCTTTTGTATTGCCTGTAGAGTTTCTTCTTCTCTCGGTTGGCTTGTGCGCACTCTTGGGACCACCAAGAGGTTGCCGACCGCCTGCCTGAGGAAGACTGCGGAATGCAAGCTTCCGCTGCTGAGATGACGACTTTCTGGAAGAAGCGAAAGGCATCATCAACAGTCGGAAATCGGTTATTGAAAGGAGAAAGAGGGATAGCTGTGGCCTGATAAAAAAGAGCCCACTCCGCTCGATCATAACGCCAGCTGGAGTTGGGTTTTTGCATTGGGCTTGGAACAAGCTCATTTAAAGCTATTGGGTAATGATCACTGCCGAATAAATAATCAAAACGGGACCAGGTAAAGCGATCCATAAGGGAATGGGAGCAAAAGGAAATATCAATACAAGAAGAAGTGTGTGTATCTAAACGTTCGTATGTAGGGAGTCCTGTGTTAAGGCATCTCAGGGAAAAGGGGGTTAGGAGATCTATTAAGATCTTGGACTTAGACGAAGTGACAGAGTCGCCCCATAAGGGGTGGCGGAGGTTGAAGTCTCCTAGTATAACAACCGGAGTAGGGAGTTGTTTAAAAAGATCAGCTAAGTCGACCTTAGTAAATTCACTACTTGGAGCCAAGTAGATTGAACATATAGTAAGGTCAGTGGACAAGTGAATTCGTGCCGCTACTGCATGAAGTTTGGTTTGGAGAGGGACTGGGGAATAGGGGACAGATTTGTGAATGAGTATTCCTGCACCTCCCCTATCATTGTCACCTCTTTCTATAGAAGTTAACGGCGATTTATATTCGGATGGTTGAAAGAAGTCACGATGACATAGTCGAAGTTCCTGCAAACATATACACTTTGGTGTACATATGTTTATTAGTTGAACAAGTTCTTCGAAATTAGAGTAATAGCCACGACAATTCCATTGAAGGAAAGTGGTCATGATGAGTTATGAATATTATGATGGTCTTTTAGAGACAATTGTCTCTATGTGACTAGGGGTGGTGTTCGGATCAGGGTTGGCATAAAACCCGGGTTTTTTGTCCTTGGTCTTGGCGAGGAGGGGGAACAAAACCTGGGGGTAAAGAGTAGTCATACACCAGAGATTTTATGTTGTATGACCTCTTTTGGGAGGAGTTTCCAGGTGAATTTGATGAGAAAGCTTCCACCATGATGCGAGATTAAGTGCATTAACAAGGTCCAACTAGTTAGTTGGGTTTGCGTGGTTTTAAATAGAAGAGCATCCATAATGCTCATGTTTATTAATGGGAGAGTAGGTCATTCAGTATCGCTTGGCAAGCAGATTCAGAAATGTGGAGGGACATAGAGTTGTTTCCATGGAAATGGCGGAAGGAAGGCTGTCCACCGAAGAATTGTCCTTTTGAGAATTGTTGGGGTGCGATACGATTTCCAATATGGGATTCGATGGATTGGCAAGGTCTGATACTGGAGATTTTTCCAGTACTTCATTATGAGGGTGATTTTGGGAAATTGGCCAGTTTGATTGGAGAATGGGGACCTCTAGGTCTCTCTTCATGCCTCCAACAGACCCAGAACGCTTAAAGGAACGTTTGCGGACGTTTACAAAGTTTTCCATTCACATTTCTTGAAAGTTCAGGAAGCATTAAAAGAGAATGGGGTCATCACATCAAGCTCTATTTTGGGCAGCTGGTTATCAATTCATCTTCTAGGGCAGTGCCTTCTCAAAGTGGGCGATAAACGCCCCTTGTAGGGCGCTGGAGGCCTAGAGGGGGGCGGTAGGGGCCTAGAAAAAAATAGGGTGTGTTGAAGTTATTTAGTAATTTATTTTAGTTCATATTTCTGCCCTGTTTTATTGTATAAATTTTAGTTTTTATACTATATTTATACTCTATTTATACTCTATATATATATATATATATATTAATATATATATAGATATATATATATATTATATATATATATATATATATATATATATATATATATATATATATATATATTATATATATATTATATATATATATATAATATATATATTATATATATATATATTATATTATATAATATATATATATATATATATATATAAATATTAAGATTATAAATATATATATATAATTATATATATATATATATATATAATATAAATATATATATATATTTATAATATTATAATATATATATTATATATATATATATATATATATATATTACTATATATATATATTTTTAAGTTTTGGTAAAGTAAAAAAAATTGGGGGCGCTGAAAAAATAATTGATTTTCCAAACTTTGTTTACCCTTTTCTTCAAATTATCCAATTCATCTTCTAGGGTATAGAATTCCTTTAAGAGAGTGCTGATAAAGAAATTCGGGAGAGAGTTATAGGAAGATTCAGAAGAGCTAGAAATTCTTGTAGACTGTTAGATGTTTGGTTGGTGGGTTGTTCAATAGCTGGGATTGTTTGAGTACAATCTTTTGAAGCCTTTGCTTTTGTCTCAGTAGACTTATGGCAAAGGTCTCTTATGAGTTGCATTTTTTATGTCCGGGGTTACTGTGTTTTTGTTTAAAAAATCGGATGCTCTATATTTTAACGAATAATCTTTAACTTGGCTACTATTCTTTTCTGTGTGTTTAGAAACATCTTTTCCAGGGATTTGAGTAATAGTGGGAGGCGAATTAAGGGACAAAGAGACCGTCCTCTTGCATAAGTTTGGTGAACCTATTTGGTGAGTATGGAACAGTGTGTCTTGGCAAGAAATGTTTTCCGAATTTTGTATTGGATGAGCCAGCTTAGTTTTATTGCTAGTTTGTTGAGAGTTAGTACTCGGGATAAGCTTGTTGATAGCTTTTTTGGACGGGAGACAAGTTGCAGTACATGCCTGAGTTTCATTGGAATTTAAAAGAGGAGTTCTGTTAGGATGGGGTTGTGTTGGCGGATTAACACGCGGAGGCGTGGAGGCAGCTGTAATTGTGGTGTAAGATTGATTTTGATTTGTCTGATATTTTTCCTTGAGCTGGCGTATAGCATCTCTCCTGCTCAATTTATGTATGGTACATAATTCCAAAGCCTCCTACTCAAACAGGTAAGACGGGCATTTGAAAGAAGAATCACTGTGGGGTCCTCCACAGATTCTACAGTTAGAGGTATTTTCAAATGGAGTGTGAAATTATTCTCCGCAGATTGGGCATATGTCATCCTGTCCCCTACTGTATTTTCGGGGATGACCAAACCGTTGACATTTGAAGCAACGTCTGGGTCGAGGGATAAATGTTGCGAACACTGTTGGCTTGTGAACCCTATTTGACCTTGTAGTGGATAAGGTAAACGGGATTTGGCGGTTTGTCAGAGTTTCCCGGCGAGGCGGAGGTAATCTATAAACCCCGGTTTGTAACGGAAAATCTTCTCTGTTGGAGTTCTTCCAAAATGATAGCAGCTAAATCTTCGTCTTTCTGTTCATAACAATAAATAGTACCTTTAGATGTGTTTCTTCTTATTTCATCAGGAGTAGAAATAAGAGAATATTTTGCCGCAGAGACGTTAAGGATGACAGAATGGAACTTTGAATTTCGCGTTAGCAGCGTTGTTTTACGCGAAGGGGAAATTTTTGGGGGGGGAAACCCCCATTTTTTTTTCCTTTTCCATTCCCCATGGTTGGGGGGGGGGAACCTTTGGCAGGGTTCTTCAATTCCTAGGACTTTCAAGTTGCATTTTATTGAGAAAATGGTTCTTGTGCTCAGTAAGAGTTGTGATTGTAGTGGGATTCGCAGTATGTGATTACATCGGGAATGATATGTCTGCTGACAATTCCTGGAGGGGATTGCAAGCATTATGGAGTAAAAAATGAGAAACGACTGTTACCGGGCGGGCACCTTGCGAGATTGCCGACGTTGGGCACCTGGGGTGTTCGGGGTTTGCTGGTCGACGAATCGATGAAATTTTGCAAAGGACCCTCAGGTGTAGGAGAAGGAAGTAAAGCATATGTACCAGGTCTAGAAGTAGTAGGGACCGCGGTAGGGTCAGGCTGGGTACCTGACAGATGGTAATTGTTGTTGATGTTGTTTGACTCACCTTGGTTTAAACACATTATTTCATTTAAAGGCTTTTCCATAAAATTTTTTACCCCAAACTTCGTCTCCATGGATGAACAGCACCATAATAATTAAAGCAAATGAGACATATACGTAAATAACAGGATGGGCGGATGGGCTGGAAAGGCGTATATTTCATAAGGAAGGGTAATCCTTCTCTCCACAGCAGGTCACAGTCCAGAGACCCACACAACCACCCGGACCCCACCCCGTAGGGTGGGCTGTGGATGTGGCAGCGGATTATGAAAAATGCTAGACGTGCACCACACGAATAAGACGCGAAGCCCAAGATTATACACCCAAGTGCAGGACAGCCTCCTCAGAGGTTAAGCCAAGGTTCAGGTCCCCAACAATAGGCGGCCCGGTCATAGGCGGAAAGGACCGCGTTTTTCAACTGTACCCTCCAGCCACGGGGAGGAAGTGTTGGCGGTTGAACTGATAAACCCATTGTGGGAGAGGCACCGGATAGCCCAAGGGGCTGTGATGGGAAAAGGGGAGGGCAACCCTCTATAAAATAATATATATATATATATATAATATATGTACTATAATATAGTAATATATATATATATATAATATTACTATATAGTATATATATATATAATATATATATAATATATATATATATATATATATATATTATTGTACTAATATATATATCTCTATAAAGTAACAATAACAGTAGTTGAAAAATAAACAAAAAAATAAATAAAAATAATATAATAAAATAATAATAATAATAATATAATAAATAAAACGTCAAAGACACGTTCAAGTCAATCCACAAAAGGGTAAAGGCATTCCAATCGCCTGGACCTGGCCGTAGCCGACAGCTATCTCTACCGAGGCAAACACCCAACTCCTAGGGGCGCTCCTCGGATACGAAACTCGGCTACAACGTGATCCAACCATCAACTAACCACTATACTAAATTTCCAAGCGATACGATAACTTCTAACATACCTTAACAGGAAGTTCCGACCAAATGCCTCCATATACTACTCACGTGATGTGTGGGGACTCTGCCATTTGATAGAATAGTAGGCAACATAGATTAGCTGACTAAGAACCAGAATTGTTTCTGGTTTGTGTTTGTACAACGATCTATAATCACTCTATTTTTACCGGGTATGAAGAAGCATTTCTGTATAAATCATGGTCAAACGCTTAGTATGATTACTTAGATCATCAACTATATAACACTTGTTCGCTAAAACCTCTACAGCAGGTCCACTCTGTCATAAATTGTTATCCTCTCTTCGACACTTTTATAAGCGTAAAGATAGGATCTTTTGAATTACTTTCTACATTGCGTAGCCATCTTGAGTAATTCGAATTTGAAAAGAGACGCAAATTTTGATTTAACTCCAAATCCTAATATGGTAATTATTCGAAAGAGTATACTCATGTTATTAGCAGAAGTATTGCTTATCTTTTGGTAGCTTCTCCCCTGAAAAACAATTTCAAATTTGCTAATTGTTTTTTTATCTTTTCCTTACTCCTAATAATAGATTTGTTTGCTAATAAAAACATCTTAGGCTTACATCTCTTATCTAATCAATACATTGAGCAATCTTCCTATCTCACAGTAGGATCCTTGTGTCCCATCGTGAATAGAATGATCTAGGTATATTACATATATGTTGTCATTCATTAGCTTAGGAAAAAGCAAAACACCAAGTATCATTTCATTCCATGTATTTTCGGGCGTGCTTACTTCTGAGATGTTGCCGCCACTCAACCGGCACTTTTTTAAGTATTTAAAATGCTATATATTTATTCGCTGATGTGGACGTTCATAAAGCAAGATAGTTTTTGTTACCTATATAACTATTGGCATGTAACTCTCATATGTACTCTCTCTTTGGATGAGCGTAGAGGCTTGAAACCTCGGCTACGCCGAGCCATTACAACCAATAGAAGGGGTACGAAGTTTGAAGGGGAACCGATAATTATAACACCACTAAATAGAATGAGATCTTATATATATATATATATATATATAATATATATTATATATATATATATATAATAT
>JABUQX010018210.1:12500-15000 GCA_015478945.1 Trachelipus rathkii
TAAAATTAATCCAGGTAAGAGTAAAGTGTTAGTATTTGAGGAGGAGGAAAGAGAGGAGGGGGAGGGGGTAGGGGTTAGAGTAGGGGGTGTAGTATTGGAAGAAGTAAAGATTTTTAGATATTTAGGGATGGATTTGGGTAAGGGGGGAGGGATGAAGGAGGAGATAGAACATAGAGTAGGAGAAGGAATGAGAGCTTTGAGTGGTCTGAGAGAAATTGGAAAGGGGGGGATTTATCACAGACAAGTTAGATAAGTATGTACTTGAAAAACATTTGTGTACCAGCGGTGTTGTATGGGTGTGAAACATGGGGGTTGAATGCCAGGTCTAGGAAAAAGTTGGAAGTATTTGAGATGAAGGGGCTGAGAGCGGTTTGTGGGGTTAGCAGAAGGGAGAGGATTAGGAATAGGGTGGTGAGGGAGAGATGTGATTGGAGGAATGGGTTGGTGGGAAGAGCGGAGAAGGGAATGTTAAGATGGTATGGGCATCTAGTGAGAATGGAGGAACAGAGAGTGGTTAGGAGAGTTTGGGAGGCGGAGGGGATAGGAAGGAGAGGAAGGGGGAGACCAAGGAGGAGGTGGATGGATGGAATAAAGGAGATGCTGGAGGAGGGAGGGCATGAGGGAGCGAATAAAGAGGGTAGGGTGTTGCGAGAAGATAGAGGTGGGTGGAGGAGGTGAGGTGAGGGCGAGATTGAGGGGAGGTAGAGTGAGAGAGGCTGTAACGTACTACTACCCCGCTCAACGGGAAAAAGTGCAAGTAAAATAAATAATAAATAAATAAATATGATATATATATATATATATATTTTTAATATATGTACTATTTATACTATACATTAAAATATTTAAATATGATGATTTATATATTAATATATATTATAATTATATTATATATATATAATATATTTAATATATATCTTATATATATATTTAATTATATATATATATATTGATCGATACTAATTATATATATATTATATTATTATTACGATTTAGTAGAGTATAACTAACTATATAAATGATAATATATATAATATATATATAGATATAATATTAATATAATATATATATAATATATAATATTTATATATATCATTAATATTAATATTATATATATTAAATATATATCATAATTATATTATATATGATAATAATATATTTCTGTAATCTGAATATATATATATATATAATATATATATTTAATAATTATATAATATATAATATTAATATATATTAATATAATATATTAAATATATATATACATTATTTATTATATATTATACATCTATAACTAATATAATATATAATTACGATTACAGAAATATCATATATATATATGTGTGTGGTAGTGTAGTGTGTGATATGTTGTATGTGATGTTAGTGTATTGTGTGATGTGTAGTGTTAGTGCATTGTGTGTGATTATATTTGTGTGTTTACAAATAATTCTTTCTTTATCTGCTTTATCTCCAAACTTTACAGAAACTCATCAGATATATTATCTTTTTAACAAAAAGAAAGTAGTTTAAGCTTCCTTTGTTTCAGACCAGAAATAAAACGAAGAAAATCCAAGTAAAAAGGATAGTAAAAAATATGGAGAAAGGAATAGGTTTTGTTCATCGAAACAAAAAAAGAGAGGAAAGATTAAAAAAAGCAAGTTTCTTCCTATTCTTTCTCTTCAAAAGCCAACGCCTTCAAGACTGAAAAATCAGTCGTTTTCTATTCATTTCCATCTGAAGCAAAATTCTTCAAAACTAAAGTCAGTCGCTTTCGATTCATTTCCATCAGAAGCAAAATTCTTCAAAATTTAAGTCAGTCATTTTCTATTCATTTCCATCTGAAGCAAAATTCTTCAAAACGAAATAAAGTCAGACGCTTTCTCTTCAGTTTCATTTAAAAAGCAAAGTTTTTCCAAGACAGCCTTCAGACGCTAGGTTCAAGGACGTCCTCATGAGACATTCATATGGTTTGCCTGTTTTTAAAAGTGGAGAGCACGCGACGCAGTTTAATTGTCACGGTCTTCTCTCTCTGTTCGCTAAGATCAAAGAATTTAAACTGTAGAAAGCAGGTTGAAATTAAACGTTTCGTGATGATAGACAATTAAAAGTATTGGTAAAAATTACATTAAAGTTAAGCGTTCCCTTAAATCTACGCTCTTTAAACGTATTCATATATTCATACACAAAACATTTAATTTCCATTGATTCACACATCCATACACACATACCTTATATATATATATATATAATATATTAAATATATATATATTATATATATATTATATATATATATATATATATATATATATATATATATATATATATATATATATATATATATATATATAAAATTATATAGTATATGTATATATATATAATATATATATATATAATATTATATATTATATATATATATATATATAGTATATATATATATATATATAATATATATATATATAATATATACACTGCATATATATGATTGGTGGTGTGTGTGTGTGTG
>JABUQX010018210.1:22500-51001 GCA_015478945.1 Trachelipus rathkii
TCCTTCACCAAATACTACAGCCCTTCTGAATTCTTCGCCACTAAGGCAGTATCATCCGCAAATAGTATCATGTTCACTTCCCATCTATCACCCCTATCCATCAATTCCACCCCTCTCCCCTCCCTCATCATTCCTCTGCAGACACTCTCCATAAATAAATTGAAAAGCCACGGTGACATTACACATCCCTATCTTAACCCTCTCTTTACCCCAAACATCTCACTCTCCCCCCCTAATACTCTCACACACATTCTGCTATTCCTATAAAAGGCCCTAATACCTTTAACTAATTTACCCCCTACTCCAAATTCCTCCAGCACCTTCCATAATTCCCCCCTCTTCACTCTATCATATGCTTTCTCCAGATTGAAAACACCCGTACACTTTCCCTTTCCTTTCTATACCTTTCTCCACAAGCATCTTCATCGTGAATACTTGATCCACACATCCCCTTCCCACCCTAAATCCTCCTTGTTCTTCCCCCAATCTCTCCTCCGTTAAATCTCTCACCCTCTCAATTAGTATTCTCCCATACACTTTCCCTACTACACTCAAAAGACAAATACCTCTATAATTCCCACACTCCATCCTATCCCCTTTCCCTTTATACAGGGGAACCAAACAACCATCCTCCCAATCCTGTGGAACCTCTCCCCTCCTCCAACATAAATTATATAACCTATACAGCCATTCCTCCACCCCTCTGCCTCCCATCTGTAACATTTCCATACTCACACCATCTAGACCTGTGGACTTTCCTTTTTTTCCTTTAGTTAACGCCCTAATAATTTCATCCATTTGTATTTCCAAATCCCCTTCCTGCCCCACTTCCCCCCCCACCCTCACCTCTTGTAAATCATCCTCATCTCTCCCACCCATTTCATTCAATAATCCTCTAAAATATTCCCCCCATCTTTTCCTCACCTTATCCTCCCCTCCTATCCATTCCCCTTCCTCTCCCTTAACCCTCTCCCCTAACCCCTCCATCTTCTTCCTTTTTTTATTTACTTCTTTCCAGAATATCTTGCTCCCTGTTTCAAAATTTTCTGCCACTTTTCTACACCATTCATTATTTGCATTTCTCTTCGCCCTCTCCACCGCCCTCTTTGCTGCCACTCTAACCCTTCTATATTCCTCCCAGCTTTCCCTTCTCCTATTCCCCAACCATTTCACATAGACCTCTTTTTTCTTTTTCACCAACTCTTTCACCTCCTCACTCCACCATTCACTTCCTTTCCTTCTACTTGCTCCCACCTTTTTTACTCCACATATCCTTCTGGCCTCTTCACAAATTGTCTCTTTAAATCTCATCCACTCCTCCTCCACTTCCCTAATTTCCGTCCCTCTCACGTCCCTCCACTTATCCTCCATACCCCTCATAAACTCCCTCCTACACATTGCCTCATCTAATTTTTCCACCTTTATGACTTCTATTCTCCTCTTATTTTCTCTTTCCCTAACCGTTACCTCTCCCCCTACCCTTAATCTAGCAACCACCAAATAGTGATCAGATAACCCCCTACCTGCCCCTCTGAATACATTTACATCTAGTAATCTGCCCCTATCCTTTCTATTTATACACACATAATCCAATATCGCCCTCCCCCCCGTTATCTCACTCTTCCATGTATACTTATGATTTTCACTTTTCTTGAACCAAGTATTCCCAATTATCATTCTTCTATCAACACACAATTCTAACAGACTTTCTCCATTATCATTCCTTTCCCCTACCCCAAATGGACCTATAATTCTCCCCATCTCCTCTCTTCCCACTCCTGCATTCAAATCTCCTAATAAACAAATTTTATCATTTACCCCGAAACTTTCCCAACATTCATTCGACTCACTCCAAAATCTTTCTCTCTCCTCCTCCCTCGCTCCATTTACTGGTGCATACGCGCATATAAAAACCCACATTTCCCCCCCAAATTTCATTTTAACCCACATTATTCTCGAACTCACCTATTTGCACATTTTTACCTTACCCCACAACTCTTTTCTCATAACTATTCCTACCCCTTCCCTCGCCCTCACTCTCTCGTTCACCCCCGAAATCATACCCTTAAATTTTCCAAAGTCCATCTCCTTCTATCCTTTCAGCTTTGTTTCTGTCAACCCTAGCATATCCAACCTTTTTTCTTCGAACATTAAGCCCACTTCTTCCCTTTTCAAATCCTCATTTATCCCTCTCACATTCATACAACCCACTCGAATCTAATCTCTTTTACCCATCCTAGCTCTTTACTCCCCCTTACTCCCTTTTATCCTGACCCTCTTATTCACCACTCTACTTTCCACTATTCCCACACTTGATTCGGCTGCACGTTTACCGGGATCCCACAACCTGAGGCACTTCCCAATACCTCAAGCTCCAAACCCCGCTCAAACAACCACACCCTAAAAAATCCTAAATCTATATTCTAAAACTAATTCACAATTTATAGATAAAACTTAAATTAACACTTATGTTGTTTACGAAATTAATACTTTGATGTATATTCTTCCTACTATTGAAGACACTCCTCTTCTTCTCAGCTTTCGAATCTATTCCTATAGGAAAAATCAGAAGGATCATTGATTTGCAACTTAGGGTTCTTGAGATACTCTTTCCAGAGTACCTTTCTTTTTATTATACATTAATTCGTCCTTGCTTATATTTATTCTATCCTTGATGTTGATTCGCCAACAACTAGTATTTTTAATTTTTATAATGAATATTATAATAAGTTGTACTCAAGAGCCTGAGGAATTCCTTTTCACTTAAATACAAAGTAGAAAGCCTCAGTTATATATATATATATATATATATATATATATATATATATATATATATATATATATATATATATATATATATATATATATATATATATATATATATATATATATATATATATTTAAGAAGAAATTAATGGAAAACTTTTATTAGATTATATTGTAAGCTTTTATAAAAGTGATGAAATAGATTTCAAACTTTAATAAACATAAAATAGAATATTTTCTCGCTTATAGTGTTAAAAAAATAAGCATATCAAATTCCGGAAAGTAGTTAGGTTATTAATAGAATTATCTGAAGAAGTTTAGTTGAAATCAAGGAGTTAGAAGAAACAAGGAATCCTCCTTATCAATATTTTCTTCACGTGAATAAAAATGAAGAGAAGAAATAATATAGGAATTTATAAATTTGCTATCCCTAAAGGCTAGAGGTGTTAATGGTGAGAGAAAGAGAGAAGAGGTAAAGGTAGTATTCATTTTGCAAGGTGAGTTAAGAGTGTTTTTAGTGACACAAAGCTGAACCATAAGAGAGAAGAATGGTCTTGAAGTTGCAAAGCACTAATTTCATAGATGAGGTGATATAGGATTTTAGAAAGTGTAGCAATAATTACGAAAGAAGAAAAGTGGAAATATCCTGAAAATGAAAGTTAATATATGTTCAGGGTTAATGTGGGCAAAGATAAAATTTAGGAACGAAAGCTGTGTATACTTAAATGAACATTAAAAAGTAAATGATTGAAAAGAAAATGTAAGGGATGTATTTTGGGATGAACAAAGTAAATGCTTTGGTAATTTTTAGCAGGAAAAAGAAAGTAAGCTTGCTACATAATTTTAATAAAATGACCTAGAAGGTAAGAATAAAAAAGGGGAAAAGAATACCGAAATTATGTACTACAAGAGAATTGATAACAGAAAATGCAAATATACATGGTAAGTGGATTGACTGTAAATGTGGTTTGGCTTGATTACATATGTATGAAACAACTGAAGACAGATAGGATGTTGGACGGTAAGTGTTGAGAGAAGGATTAGGTATTTTAGGCAAACCCTATTTGGTGGAAGCAAAGTTAAAAGAAAAAGGAGGGTTAAAGAAAAGATTAGAATTTAATAGGGGTTTAATGGATCCAAGTTAAATAATTAGGAAATGAAAAATATTCAGCAGAATTCAACAGATGACCTAATTTTCTATTCACAAATATCAACCATTCCTTCCACAATCAGCAACATTCAATCTTGCATTTTCTAATCTCTTTACAGAATAATCAACAAAATATAGAGAATAGGAAAAGAGAGATAAAATGGTGCAAAATGAGTATATTTTATTAAAAGTATTTGAATAACCTGAAAATATGTATTTGCCTGAGCAATCAAAATCGGGAAAATCTTTGAGATTAGGGGAATCTTACGAAATATCGATATTTTTAACGATAATCCTTTTTTTCATATCTTTCGTCCCCATGTAAGACCAGTAAAAGACTACGCCAAATCTCTCTAATATACAAATATATTATCGAATCATTTTTTCATGTTTATATTCGGTTTAGGATCCATTTAAGTTTAGGTTGTGATAAGTTTTGTTAATTACATACAGAAAATCTGTCTACTTAAAAAAAAAAAAAAAAAAAATCATGGCCATACTTATTTTTCGATCGTAAAAAGGAATAATATATGAAAGCACAGATTAACGTTGCGTATAAATATATTGTAAATATGACCATTTTGTATTAGCATGATGTGGCAGCGATGTTTCACATCCATTTCAAAGCATCGATTACTTTTTAAAAAATACCGATTTTTTTTTTAGATTCCGTTAAACTCCACTATTATCTCAGATCGGCAACTGACACCACATTGCAGTTATGTGGGATCTAATAAGATAGATAGATAAATAGATAAATAGATAAATAGATAATATAAATAGAGATATATATATATATATATATATATATATATATATAAAATATATATATGAATGATATTTATATAATATATAACCTTATATTGTATAATATAATTATTAATAAATATTAAATTATATTAATATATATTATAGTATTATATATTCATTAAAAAATGTTAAAACAACTATTCAATAAATAAATTAAATTAATTTAATCAAAGGGGCGAGTAAAGGTATAACACCTCACACTTCTTTTACCTTAAATTGCAAGTTTTAAAAGCTGAACAAATAAATCTGGTCAAAGTTTAAAGACGATTGTCCAATTTAATTTTTATTTAATAATCTTAATTGTTTTATGTAATTAGTATATAATTATATATAGTATTATATTATATATATTAATATATATATATTACTATATACTATATGATTATATAATATATATAATATACATATATTATATATATATATATTATATATATATATATATATATATTTATATATATATATATATTATATTATATATATATATATACTATAAAATTATAATAGATATATTCTTGCTATTGCGAATATATATGTATTCTTGTATATTTAAATTTATACGATTCAATTTCTATTCGTAAACCGAACGTTTTAAGTGCCTATATATATATATTATATTATATAGTATATATAGTAGATATATACCTGATTTCTGTCCCCTATAATAATATATATATATATATAACTACTTTTGTTGATTAACTATAATAATATATTATAGTATAAATATTATAGAGTTATATAATATATAATATATATATAAGTAGTATCTCAGTAATAATATATATTATTATTGCATATTCTTGTACTCAATAGGTTAGATAGTGTAGTAATTAATGGTATAGTCTTGGATAAAATTAAAACTATATTAATGGAATTCAGATCTATCGTAATTTATAAAGCAAGTAAATATGAGGAATAAAGCATGGATATATATATATATAATTTATATAATATCAGTAGGTTATCTATACCTTTGAAGTAAATATTAGCTAGTATAGATATATATATTAGTATAGTGATAACCTATATTATATTAGATATAAATTATATATATACTATAATATAACATAATAAAATAAATATTAAGACAATACTGAAAACTATGAGTTATTGCACTTAAAACTTAGATCAATTACTTACATGTGAATTTATAATGCTAACTAAAATTTATGTGATACTACCTATTATTATATTATAGTATATGATATTATATTCCATTATAACAACCTATTACCTAAAATAGTTTTATTTATTTTTATTTATTATTGTATATAATATTTTTTATTTTTATCATAAGATATATATATTAGTAAATCTATAAAAAAATAACTACTTATTATTAACCCCTCGAACAAATATAAATAACAAAACTAAGAGAAGTAAGCAATATTATATATATATATATATATATATATTATTAATTCTATTATAGATATATATAATACTTTATTATATTATATATAATAGATATATATATTACCATTACCCCTATGTAGTATAGACGAGGTTATTAAGTTAAAAACACTGCGTACAGACAAATGCGTCAGGTTAATGTCAAAAATCAAAAGCAAAAAACAGGTTTCAATGATTCATATTTCACATTACCTATATAGATACAGAGGTATAATAATATTTTTAGCGAAAAATAAATAAATTATATATATAACTAATTAATGCAAAATATCAATACCTATATGCCTAAATATTAAATGAGACCGTATATAGAATACAGATATATATATAAAATTATATTTATACCTATATTACGCCCGGTAGCTCAAATCAAGTAGTACGTGAAATATAGAAAATATATATATATTATAAATATAATAAATATATTAAGTATATATATATATAATAGTATCCTTAAATTGAGATTATTGATGCATAAAAAATCACAAGACATTCCCAAATTGAGTGCGACCGTTTTAATCCCCTTAATTGTATGAAGAAAATCCTAGAACAAAAGGTTTTGCCCTTTTATTCATTTTAGCTTTAAGCCTAAATTCTTAGGGCCCTCTTGAGCCAATCGTCTATTGCTGAAAGCACGACCTCCATCGAAAAGCTATTTACCACAAACCCATTGGACCTATCGCCCACCCTACCGTTTTGTTATGTTTGATATACATTGTTTGCATACTTTAGAAGGAGATTTTCATCTGCAGTAGTGAATTCTTTCCCTGTACAATCCCACATACGACCGAAATACTCATGTGCAATCCAGAGACGTTGTAAAATCCATGATCTCTCCGACGTCAGCCTACCTTTCTTATTGCTGGCTCATCTGTGTAGTAACTAATTTTTTGTGAATTTGCGATATTTTTAACACATTCTTTCAACTTTATGTCCTCCTTGGCGAATGATAAAAGAAGAGAGCAGCCATACTATTCTGAGGATAAATAGCCATAGTCGAGTGATACCTGGGAGGCTAATTTTTTCACCTTTGTCTGTCTTTAATTTGTCAACCCACTAGAGAATATTTTATTTTGTTGTTCCATGAACTGGATTCAAGAAGAGAAAGGATGACCTGTGTATAGAAAGGGACAAGGAAAAAAATTCTATCCATTGTAACAGCCATCTGCGCGCGCATTAGCGTAGAAAGTCACATTTTGACCTACAACTCGCCATTTTAATTAGCTTTTTATGGAAGACGTTGGGCTAAACACAAGTATCATTCTAATATCTGGTAGGTGCAGAATCTGGAAAATTCTATTCTTTACCTAAAAGTTTGGATAAGGTATGCTTTCGCGTACCAACACTGTATATATTGTAAAACGATGTATTAGACAGAAAACATGTGATGTCTTTAGTGGTATTCGCCTCACTCCATATTTATCTATAATGAACTTGACCAGAAGACAACGTCTTCGCGTCTTATCGCTTTATGATGGGGATGGAATGCTTTCTAGGAGGCATCTATTTACCAATAGTAAATATGATTAGATAAAGATAAATGATGGCTCTAACCCCTCTTCCTTGTAATTACCAGGTTAAAAAGAGATGAAGTGACCTGGGAGTCCTTCCGTGAGTGAATATATATATATATAGGTTATATATATAATATAAATAGGTTATGAATACTAAATATAATTATGAATTCATATATAGTGTCTAGATACTATATATATATATATTGTAAAATATATAATAAATAGACAAAATATTAATATTAATATATTGTAAAATAACTAAAGGGTATAAGGATCTATAAACTCCCCAAGACCAGCTGGTTAAGAAAAGAAAAAAAAATAATAATGGGAAATTACTAGACTTTCATAAAACAAACTTACATCGAACAGATCGAAGTAGTGGTCCAAAAATCGGAGGTACTCTAGCTTTAAATGCATTTTACCAGACAGGACCCGCCAAAAAAAACAAAGAAACAACGAGAAAATTTGAATATATTTATAATAATATTTCAAAAAAAATAAAATCATGTAAAATTTAAGAAAATTAAAAAATTATAATATGAAAAAAAATATAAAATAAAAATTAACAAAAAAATAAAAAAAAGGTTTTTAAAAAAAAAAAAAGAAAAAAAAAAGTTTAAGTATAATATAATTACTCAACATATAGTTATTTGACAACATCTTTATATCTTTAGATAATTCATAGTTTAATATGATATTTTAACATCATTTTTTAGCAAAAGCTATTATTTTTAATTAATAGTTTATATAGAGTTGGGTGAGAAGTTGAAAAAAAATTTTTTGATCTTTGTTAATATCCAGGACAGCCGAATATTTAATTTTGGCGCAGCGAGGAAATGGGACAAACCTGACCATTGTTTCTATTGATTTGACGAGGAAGATTCAGAAATATCACTGTTCCCGAATTTTGATTTAAAATTCGATAAATAAAACTAAGGGAAAAAGTTTATCTACCGGAAAAGCAACACCGTACGATATTAATAATATATTATTAGACTCTCCCGCATACCTTCCCTTCTTTACACGCAAACCAATTGCGCATTAAGACCCAAAGACCGCATATAGGCCTACCTTAGCGATATCCAATCTTTCTAGCGTGTCCAATTCACGCTGTTCTTGCTCTATAGCGGGCCGAATTCCAAGAATAACCCTCCCGAGCATAATTGTTTTTATATGGTTCGTATTATTTATATATATTCTTTCATTCTTCTTTCTTCAGGCTCTCTCCTGAAGCTTTAGATATACTTATTTTCATCGTCAGGATCAAATATCAGAATATTGTTTATTATTTATTACCACGGAACTTGCGGCGGCCTGTCGTTGGTCAACCCTTCTATTATTTAACCGGAACTGGAGACCGTAAATATATCGATCTAGTAAGGCAAATAAAATGGACACCCCATGTATGCAAGAAGAGAAAATCTTCTAATGAACAAAACTCATTACTCAATATTTATGTATTTAACATGAACCACATTATTTTTATTATTTTATTAATATATATTAATAGATTTGAAATATTATTATTTATATTTTATTAATTGATATTCATTACTCATTATTATTATTATATTAGTAATAATATAATGTTAAGAGAAAGAAAAGAGAAGGACGAAAAATTGAAAACTTAGAAGATATATATAATAATAAATACAAATAAATAATATATGTATATATATATATAATAATTATATATATAGTTATATATATATATATATATAATATTACTATATTAATATACATTATAATAATATACTATATATAGCTATATATATATATATATATAATATAATACATATATATATATTATATATATATATATATATATATATATATATATATATAATATATATATATATATTATATAATATATATATTATTATATATATATATATACTATATATATATATATATATATATATAACCAATACAATACGGAGAAATCCTCGTTTATATGGTTCAAAATCGGCGGTGAATTCATACTTTTGACAAAAATTATAATTACGTAAAAGTAGCAATTGTTTTTTTTTTTTCGTTTAATTCAAAAACATATTTTATTTCAAAATTATTAAAAGAAGAAAATAAAAATTTTATTTTAATAAAAGAATTTGATTTAAAATTTTGTAACTTTCACCATTTGATTTAATTATAATAATATATTTTCTTTTTATTCCGATTGATAATTTTATTAAATTCTTTAAAAAAATCGATTCTATTTAGTCTTAACTGTCTGTGTAAACTTCGCCTTAAGATTCTCTGCTCTTTCTATTGCATTCTTGGAAATTTGTCTTTTCTATTAGGACCAGAGATTTCAAACGCCTTCGCTTTTATCTTCTTGCAGATTCCAGATTTGAGTTCCCTCTCTCAATTTCCTTACTTCTGAGTCTTCTCCTTCAACTTTCTTCCACTTCTCTTTTTTAGAGCCAACGGTCTATACCATATATATACTATATATATAAATATATAATATATATATATAATATATATACTTATACTATATACTATATTAATATATATTATATATATATATATATATACTATATTATATATATATATAATTATATATACTACTATGCTATATATACAGTGGCTCGTCATCCAGAAATTTTTTCTCGGGGGAGCGACGTCGCACCTCCAAAAACAAAAAAATTCGTTCTCTCTATTATACATACTATACTACCTAACGTATATATCTACATCCCCTAGCCTACTACTATTTATCTTATAGTATACTATATGTATATATACTATATATTATAACTATATATATAATAATACTAATATATATATATATATATATAATATTAATATATATATATATATATATACTACTATATATATATATAAAGTCCGTGGTCCTAAGGACACTAATAAATACATTTAAGTATCCTAAGGAAAAATATGGAAGATATTTATACTGAATTTACTTAAAACCATCTCCTACCTAAATTGTTAAATTTAATAACATGAGAGTGAGCAAAGCCTTGCTATACATGATACATGATAAATAATGATAATTTCTGATCACATCCAAGTATAACTATACAACAGCATCGTCGAATCGCATCAAAAATATTAATCATTTAAATTAAGTAGGCTTATTTCAGCAATGGGTATGAAGTAAATAATTATAAAATAAACATGCAAAAATAGATAATAAATATTTAGTAATAACATTAGAATAACGATCTTTCTAAATATTTGTTGTATGAAAAAAATATTAGCCGAGTCATAATGTTAATTACGCCGAAACCAGAAAGTGCTATTGGAAAGTTGGTAAAGTTAGTTCCTTGTTTAAACCTTTGGAGTCTTTCAATTCAGACAGATTTAAGAATATTTGAAACCTGTGTTTGTGTGTGTGTGCTTGAGTGTGGGTGTATGGTGTATGTGTGTATGTATGTGTGTATGAATGTGTAGGTTGTGTATGGCATCTGCGTGTGTTTATTTCCCTCGTTCTTGTCAGGATAACATTATTATTTTGATAAGAACAAGAATTAAGCTTCAATGTATTGATTTTATCAGCAAATTCCTATCACCAAATTTCTCTGGTGAAGGTTTGCCTTCTCATAACAAACAATTATCTTAAGATTAAGAGGAAAATCACTAAAGGAAGTAGATCAGTTTTTAACTACATATTTTTAACACAATTTTGTTGATAAAAATTTCTGTGATAGTCTTCTTGTCCGTTTAATCTTTACATATCAACATAACAATAGAAAAGATAATAATAATAATAATAATAAAATAATAAAAGAATATTTATAAATCAACAATAAAATAATAATACAAATAATAATAATAATAAAATAAATATATAATACTAATACTAAAAAATGAAAAATTAAAAAGAAAACAGAAGAAGAAAAGAAGAAGAAGAAGAAGAAGAAAAGAAAAGAAGAAGAAGATAGAGAAAAGAGAAGAGAAAAAGAGAGAAGAAGAAGAGAGAAAAGAAGGAAAAGAAGAGAAAAAAAGAAGAAAAGAAGAAAGAAGAAGAAGAAGAAGAAGAAGAAGAAGAGAGAAGAAAGAAGACGAAGACTCAAAAGTGATATAAAATGTCTGGAAAAAGTGCTGAAATTAAAAAAGTTCCATTAGAAAAAAAACTTGTTGAACTTTTTACGATACCAATCAATGATGCAAAGTACTGCTGATCAAAATAAAAAGGTCAACCATAAAAGTCTTTACACATTTTTTTTCCGTAATTTCAAGCTTATTAAATATTAAGACTTAAATTTCTAATTGCGGTTGATGGCTGATGGCAACCATATTCAAAAATAACAAATAAAAAATTAGCCAAAGTTGCGGGGATCAAATTAATCAGAATATCTTATGATTTATATGCTAATTTTATTGACAAAGCTATTATTAATTCCTTATAAATTTGAATCCAACTTATCTGTATACCTAATATTATATAATATTTTGTCTTGCAAAGTGTTTAAGTAAAAATTGATAACAATAACAATTGATAACATTAGGCATTTAATTCATAATACTCGTTTTGGGAAAGCACAAATTACTTAAAATTTTCAAAAATATATACTACCACTCAAAATTAATGCACCAATTTAATTGTGAGGTTTAAATTTGAAATAAAACTATTTTTTGATGATTTGATGTATTCATGGTAAATACATAAATACCATAGTTTACGATATAAAACATTTTTAATTATATCACATTATATTGAATTGGACATATATCATATATAATATTATATATATATATATATAAGTGTATATATATATATATAATATATTAGTACTATATATATAATATATATATTATAATATATATAGTAATATAATATATAGCGCTTACATGTGTGCCAGTAAGTCATCATCGGGAGGCGAGAGTCTGGTATGTAAGTATTAGATATCAATCTGCGGGACACAAATAGTTTGGGCGGAATTCACTAGGTGTTGCTTTAAGGGTTTCCAACTGATTAAAGAAGAAAAAAAGAGTTAGAAACATAACTGTTTGAAGGCGAAAGAAGAAGCATTTACATCTAGGACATAAATCCTGTAGAGAACAAAAAATTTCCTAACGCGCGAACCACTGGGCTCGCTAGCCGACCGCTTAGAATTTATCGGAATGATTACAATATAGTTCCTTATAATGAAAGGATTTCAATACATACTTTTTACAATTGAGCGTTTTATTCCCGATACTTATGGGTTGAAGCCATAAAAGATAAAGATCGCTAGTTGCAGCTGCAGTATCTTGAATATAGAGGATCAGACGTAAGGCTCTAAAAGATTGAGACAGACTTCAGGAATGGAATTCAAGGTGTCGAGAGTTTCAGGAGCTGACTTGGGAGTATGGTATAAACAGAGCTAGTTACAATCGCATTTTTCCGTAAACAAAGCTGCTAAGTTGAGAAGAGTACCAGCGGTACTATTAAAGAAGCAATGCTAGGATAATGATATAAATATATTGATATATCTGGGAACTCTGATCGCTAGCTTATTCTTATGACAGATCTTACCATGGAACTATAAGGCATACCTGTCTTATAGAAATTGTCAACGAAACTAGGAGACATTGCGAGAGCACTCAGTCTGTATCGAAAAAGAATAACAAAATAAAAGATAGTTCAGCGATAAAGGTGAGATAAGCATATGTAGATGTATTCCATTGTCGGAAACAAACTAAGATAAGAAAAGGATACGAAGAGCTGACTGGACTACGGAAAGTTTTTAACTGTTGCAACATACCGTGCATTCGTCGTGAATAGTTTAAGAGTTATATTTCTGGAGGATTTAAAATGGTGGAAAAAATAAAGAAACGGCAATACAAAAAAGTAAAGGTTCAAACCTGTAACGGACTCACGAATATAGAAAATTGAACGATATTAGCGAAGGAGGGGTAGGAAAAAATAAGCACTAACTTGTGAACTGGATGGGATACTCCGAACGAAAATCCTAACCCACCTCAACTAAGCAAGTGAAATTAAGAAGCATTAACCAGTTTGTCCTTATAACCATGGAGAGGTAGATCACTTTTTATTTAAGCTCGCCCTAAAACCCACTTCACACTTCGGACTTGAGGGTATCGAGTTTACATTGTGAAGTGGACTTACCGTCACGGACGTGAATTATTGAAATGTTATAAATCTTCTCTGTAGCACGCCCTTTTTACGACTTCAATAGCCAATACTATGGACAAGAGACGGAAGATAGTATTTTAAATTAATGCTAATGCACTAAGACTCAGCTTGTAACGCCTTATCATTTAAACAATTTTGAGAAAGGCGCAATAGACAAGTCTCCTCTTTTAGATAAGTTACAATCACCCCAGTCAGCTGTATGTGGTCTAAACGACTCCATTGGAGATTGGACGAGTACGCAACGTATTTGATTATTAAAGATGAATGAAGAGTGAAATAAATCGGGTGATGTTAAAAATGAAGCACCAGCTTTTTAAGGCAGGGTTCGCTATTACAGAAATAAACTCTGTGAATATTGGAGAAATGGATACCTGCTTCGTATATCAAGTACATCGCTCGTCACATCACCGTTCAAAAGGACATTGGATTCCGTATACAGCAGGCAAAAAACGATAACTGTTATCCAAGTAAATTGATTCTTTGAACTAAAATTTATATTGATAATCATTATATCATCTGATCTATCTTAAATATCATAATGATATGAGTTATGTTAAAAACAATGTCTTTACCACATTCATACCCTTATTTCTAATTTATAGAGAGAGAGTCTATTGTATTTATTTCATATATGCTTTTAAATAATGTATGTTTTAAATAAATTGTAAATATATTTGATGCTAAAAATTTGGTATGATCATGATTTTATAGTTTTCTAATTATGTATAAAGTGCTTTAAAATGAAAGGCGTGATTTTACTAATACTAAAACTCGTAATTATTATTATTATATCATAGATATAATATATATATTAATATATTTATAATTATACTAATATATTAATATATATCTAATATATTTATATATAATAATTACAGAATATTTAATATATATTAAGTAAGTATTTATATATTATATAGTAAATCTATTATAATATCTACTATACTCAATAATAATAATTACTATATAATAATATATATATAAATAATTATATATAATATAATATATAACGGATGCTGCCATCATATACCTAGGCAATTATATGGCGGTTTTTATCTTCATGCTTTTTAATAAAATTTCGTACAATTTTATTAAATAAAATGTTTAATTAAGTTATAACATTTGTGTGTCTTTTCTACGTTTGCAATTAATAAAATAAAAGAGTATAAAACAATAATAAAAAAGAATAAAATTAACACATAATGTTATAAATATTAATGATGTAAAAGCAGTAAAGCATAAAGCAAGTAAATCAGTAAAGCAACAAGGGGATTAGTAAGGGTTTTGTGCTCAGGACTATTGAGCTAATTGATTTTACTGTTTCTCTGGCTTTAAGGGCTGTAAAAGTATATGTTTTAATAAAAATGTTTAAGTAAGCAAGTAAGAATGAACTGACTTCATAGAGTATTATTTAAAAGAAATTCCCCCTTCTGAATAGTTTTATCATTGAATACGATGCATCTTTATCGTTCACGATTAGAGCGCTCTGAAAGTCGATACTGAGCGGTATCATTTATGCGGCACTGGCGGGCGACGCGGTACGGTTCACGGCAGGGCGGGGCTGGACCTGCGGACGCGGACTCCAGGAAACGTTTGGCGTTCACTGGCCCAAATGTGTAACTCTTTAGATATATATTTGATACGGCTAGGAAATCAGCTAGAAAAGGCTAACTCATAATTAGGAGCCATCCTAGCAACATGTATTATACAATCGAATCGATTCTCCATAACCTTATACATAGGGGTAGAACACCCATATTATGGAAGACAGAGGACGCTATTCCTACGGGCGTCAGGGGAGGACTAGAAAAAGGCTTGAAAAAAGCTGCCACACATGTAGGCACTATGTGGCACAGTTGGCACTATGTGGCACTACCATCTTGGCAACTGCAATGGTGGCACTCACACTTGGCACGCTAACATTTAGACGACTGCATTGCGGCAACTACACTTCGGCACTCACCTGGCACTCATAGAACACTAAATAAGTAGTATAGGAGTGAACATTCCCGGACTAAGCCTCTTTTGACCTGCGCCTTGACCCTTTTTAACTGACCTTACTTTTTAGGCCTTGACCTTTTGAATCCTTGACGCTTTTTTTGGCAACCCTAACTTTTTGAGAACCCAATTTTTCGGCACACAACCGTTTTCTTTTATTCATTGTGGTGCAATTTTGGCTAAATAAAGTCATGTGTTCAACGGTTCAACGATCGTGTTGGCAACATAAGTTTTTTTTCGGGCAACCCTAATTATTGGCAAGCCTTCGAAGAGAGGGTTGACGCCAAACGGTTGCGTAAAGCAACGGTTTCAGCGTGTCCTACCTAGGATTTTCGACAACCTTATGGTCTTCATCGGTCATGCTTTTGTGGGCCCACCCGCTAATTTTGCCTCCCTTATACGGGGCTTGCCCTAATTCTTTGATATTCTCGGTTCACATCTACCACGCGCCGCACGACAGACACACACACAACCACACACGCACACACACACTACACACCACACGATCCACAACACATCAGCAGCCACACACCAGCCTACACCGCAGCGCCATCTAGCACTACATGCCCGCAGCTGACCACTAGCTACCCCCTGAGCCTTTCAGCTAGACCACCCTACACCATAGCCTTTCCACATTCCTTGCACCTAGCCTATCACCTACAACCGGTAGATTCCAACCCAGCCGCCTTCAACTAGCCTACGCACCTACACCTAACCTCGCCACCCAGCACTTCACGACTAGCTACACCTACCCTTACACTAAGCCCTCCACCCAGCCTTCACCTAGCCTAAAACACGCTACCTACACTAGACTCACCACCCAGACCTTCACCACTAGCGTACACCTAACCTAGCACTACACGTGCCCTAAACTTTGATGGCTAACTTTTATGGCTCAAACTTATGAATGACGTATCTTTGATTGGCATCTATATCGATGTTCAGCTTTGATGACTCAGATTTATTGATGGTTCCACTAACTTTGATGGTTCCAATCACCGTAAGACATTCTCTAGGGATGCTGTGTCTAGATTAGTCATTCTATGAGTAATCTATGATCCAGGTGAGTGCCAAGTGAGTGCAATGAGTGCCAAGTGAGTGCCAAGTAGGTGCCAATGAGTGCCAAGTGAAGATGCACACATAGTGCCAAGTGAGTGCCAAATAGTGCCAACTGAGTGCCACTTTTTTCAAGACTTTTCTAGCCTCCCTGAGCCTAGATAGCCCTAATATGGGTGTGCGTACTCCTAGGCTTATAAGGTATAGGAGGAATCGAATTGGATGCTTATGTACTGTGACAGAAACAGTTACTAGGAGCTTCTGCTCACTATAACGAGTATAGGGATTCTATTGGTCATCTGAAACTTATCAGATCGCCTAATATGTAGTAGCTACTATAACATCTGTTGGGACTGCTACAGCACACAACCCAATGACACGACATATCCTCAATGCATATCATACACTATTGACACTCAGCAAGCTAAGGTCGGTTGCCTAGAGTCACTCAGGATACACTCGACACTTCGCTTCACACATACACGACACACACACAGCAGCACAGCAACACAGGACACTTATACACGCAACTACAACCCAGCATAGACACTTTATAACACACACCGCACACACACATAACATCTGAACCATGAGACACTTACACTTACCTGCTACCCACCATGCATTATACGCAGATTACACTCACCACTAGAGAACTTACACTCACAGCATATAACACTTAACTCAACATAGACACTTATACACGCTTTACACTCACCATCAACACACATCTTACACTACTCATAGAACAACTTACACTCCATAAGAGCACTATAATACACTACACACTCAACTCACATACATACACCTATGACACTTATAGCACTTTACAACTCGCTATAGACACTGTAGCACTAGCCCATATAGCATCTACACTCAAACAGATACACTTATACTTACCCATAATACACTCGATATTTTGATGCTCAACTTTGATGGTCCAACTTTGTTGGCTCAACTTTGATACTCAGCTTTAATGGTTTATCTTTGATGACTCCTTTTGGAGACGTCGTTTTGATACCACCTATATTGGATGATTCAACTTTGATGAAGTCATCTTTTTGTCGGTTCATCTTTGATAGTTCATCTTTGACGACTCAGATTATATTGATTGTTTCATCTTTGATGGTTCAAATCACCGTAGAAGCAGGGCGCAGCAACATGCGCCGGGCTGCGGACGTCGGTCTCGGAGGCCGTGTGCCGCCCACAATCGCGGCGCCCGGGAAACCCCCACCCCGTGTAAGCGTGTTCCAGCACGACGTGACTTCGTTGAGCGCACGGCGCAATATTTCCGCATACACGCCCGCCGAGCGTGCGCCGCAGGCGCAATATTCCGCGCGGAATGAAAAAAAATATTATATATACATGATCATTCATTTTTATTACTAAAACTACATTATTTTTAAAGCATTTTCGCGACCTAAAACCTGTCAACTCATTACAATGACCTATTATATTTATTAACACATATTATCTTATATTATTTTATTTCTTATTATATTTTTTACTATAAATTTTTTATTTAATAAATTCTTTAAAAGCTTATCCAATAGAGAAATTTTTTATTAGGAAGATGTATAAAATTTTATTTTACTGAACAATAAACGAAATTTATTAAAAACATTAACATTACATACCTTAAAGCATAAATCAGTAAATCAGTAGAGGTGTTACCTAACACTAAGGGGATTAGTATAGCGTTTTGTTTTTTTGTTTTACGACTTTAACTCATATGTTTTAGAGCTTAACTCAGATTTTACTGCTTTAACTCATTATCGGTGTTTACTGCTTTATTCATCATATTTTTAACATTAACTACTTAAGCAGTAAATCAATAAATGCAATAGAGGTAGTTTACATAGCAACAAGGGATAGTATGCTTTTTGTTTTACTGCTTTAACTGCTTTAACTCTATGTTTTACTGCTTAAACTCATATATATTATTTATTAACATTACATACCCTTAAGCAGTTAAACCAATAAATCAATAGAGGTGTTACACTAGCCAACAAGCGGATTGTATGATCTTTTGTGTTTACTGCTTAACGTGCCTTTACGACTCATATGTTTCTACTGCTTTAACTCATATATTTATTAACATTAAACATTACTTAAAGCAGTAAATCAATAAAATCATAGAGGTGTCTACATAAGGAAACAAGGGGATTTAGAGTAGATGGCTGATTGTTTTACTTGCTTAACTGGCTTTAACTCATGTTTTACTGCTTTAACTCATATGTCTTTTACTGCTTTAAACTCATGTTTTAGACTGCTTTACACATCATGTTTTTAGTGCTTATATACTATATGTTTTTAACTGCTTTAACTCAATGTATTTACTTCTTTAACTCGGATGATGTTCTCGATACTGCTTTAACTCATATATTCTAATGTAACATTAATGTTTCTTTCTATATTTTTTATTTGTTTTGTAATATTAGTTTTGTATTTATTTTATTATGTATTTTATTATGCTGATTTCAAACTTATTTGTTATGATTTTTCGTAGGTTTTATTACTTTTATTTTTTATTTTTATTTAATTCTTTGTTATTTTAACTTTATATTTTAACTTTTAGTATTCGTTAGTTTTTAATTATTTTTTTAATTACTATTGATTATATTTTTATTACAATAGTTGATTAATTATTTTATTTATTATTATTTTTATTATTATCTTGTAGTGTTGATTGTGGCTATCAGCGCATAATATGGTTAATTCAATTAGTTTAACAGCACACTCCACCACACCACCCACGACACAACACAACACACACACATTTTTATCCGGCTACACGCACACCACACAAACAACACACCCACAAGTTGTCATGAAGGAACACACAAGACGATATACACACACACACACACACAGCCACCTGTATTTAAACATATGCAAATACGGTCGAGATTTTAGTATTCAGGACAAGATAGTATTTATTAACATTGTTTGTGGTTTTAAAAATTAAACACGTAATTAATATTGACTCATTTCAAGTTATAACCTATATTTAGTTTCAAAGTTCTTAAAACGTCTATAATTAAATCAATCATGATCTTTGAACAAAGAATTTATCATTAAAATGTTAAAACTTTTTGTTATTAATAAACATATCTCCCAACATTATTAAAAATAATTTTTGTCTAAGCAATAAAAATTTTAATGAAATTTTATTAAAAACATATGTTATTACACGTACCATTAGAAGCATAATCAGGTAAATCATAAGGCCAAGCCCTAGCACCCGCCGTCTACAAGCTAAAAGCTATGCCACGTTTTGTTCTATTGACTTACTGCTTTACAGGTCATTGGCTTAGCCATTGAAGGATAAAGTATATCAATTAACAAAATAAGTCTCTTCTTTGCTAAGCATAAACATGGTATCGTTATGTAAAATATTCTAAAGTTTGATAAATTTTAAAAGTAACAATTACTTCACAGTACATTTTATATTATTTCGCACGTCAATGTTAACGTAAATATTTTAAAAAGTTTTTATTAAATAATATCGGATAGTTCTTTTTATGTATATTATGTATCTATTACTTACAATCCAGCACGAAGAAAAACACAACAACCCGCACCTCCTTAACAAGTTACGAAACTCGAACCTCTCTCTGTAAACACTTTGTTGAAATAACTACTCTTAGCCCTAAATTTAGGAATACTAGCCTTTTTGTAACCCCGGGGCGATTTAGGCCTAATACCAAGTCAAAATATATTTTCAAACTGACCTTTTCTTGTAAAATGTGGTGCAATAACTACGTTATCCTACATTTAAGCCTAAATTTAGGATAAACCTTTTTTGTATCCAGGTCATGATTTAAGCCTAGCATACCCGGAGTCAAAAAGGTAAATTCAGTATAGACAAGAATGGAATCATGTTATTATTATTTTATAATATAGCAGTTTCAAACTGAAACATGCTGGATCGGAAAGATCCTTTAAGCAGGTAAGGAAGGAAATGTTTTACCTTTCTTTGTGAGTGACGGAGTGAATCTTATCCTCTATACTGATGCGCATAGGTGATTGGCCGAGAATTAGTTTTTCGCTTTTTGGTTTTATTTAGAGTATGTAAAAACATGTTTTTTCATTATCCGGAATCCTGGGCTTCGTTTATTTTAACTATATGTATAGTTAAGCTTCAGAGAACTTTTATAATAATTTATATACATTCAATTCTTAACATACATGTAAATCTTTATTTAAGAACAGTAAACAAATAAGATAATAAAATCTTTACTGATGTATTAGAATTAATAATTCTTATCGTTAGCACACAATGATTTATTGATAGCAGTATATACTATATAAATATAGGTAATTATATATATATAGTATATAATATATATGGTATTATATATAGTATAATAATATAGTTATAATATATATTATATATAATATTTGATATATATAATTGTAATAATAATAGTGTGAATATAAATATAAATAAAAGGTTCACCATAAATATAATCAGGAATATTATTATATAACACTTCACAGACATTTTACAGCATGATGCTTGTATGAGCATTTCATATTAACAACTCTCCTAAATTTTTTGCAAATACGTGCAAATCTGATATTATATCATGTATCGATGAATATAGTTTCGGTAACTTCTCGTAAATAACTGCAGGTTTTCACATATGTAAAGCTAGTCCGCCTCGAGATATCATAGTCATAATTGTACAATTCCTGGTGGCCACCTGCATAAATATTCTTTCTTTGGCCATTGTTTCTAAGTCAGATAAAAATGAAGTTTCTGTACGTCTATAGATCTTAGGAAGCGATCGCTGATGGGCGGTAGGGTGATCTATCGATAGGGTTTTTCTTAAATTGCGTAGTATCTCTGTAATAGTAACTGTAATGAATCTACGGAGTCACGTAATTGAATAACGCATAGTGTCTTCTTCATCTGGCATTAACATTCGCCTACGTACCCTTACATCATCATTTCGAGGCTGCGCGTTAGGCCTGAAAAGTGTGATAGAATCATATAGACTGGTAGGTTTCAAAATAGGCGGTGTTTTTTCATTATTTCGTATCGTCTCGCCATATATCTAACTTCGCCAAAGCTGATGATATGTTTATGATGTCGATATTTAATAAAATGCTAGACGTAGGCTATGCTTTGGCTGGTTTGCTTCAGCGCACTAGGCATACATACACTGGTTTCCTGGCGGAGTCCAGTTTATACAAGCCTCGAAGCTTGGATGTTAAAGTATTCTGTAAGCACCCACTCTTCAGTGTGATTACACTATACAATAAGTATTCATCTGGACCTCACGAAAATAGCTTGGTATTATAAAGAGTGCGTCGGTGGATTGGGGTAACACACTTGAAAATTCAAATCATCGGGTTTTTCTTTTAATAAGAATTGAAACCCTACTTCCGGGATCTTTGATTTCCCACTGGACAATGTCTTGTTTTGAGGTATCTGTGAATGGGTGAAAATTATCTTAGTTCTTTAAACATATTTGAGCAGGTATGTTTTAGGTCCAAAGCTCATTTAGAAAATCAATTTCGTTTGCGCTGTTAAGGTGAACATGATATACACTTAGTGAAAATAGAACCTTATTATTACAAAGTCAGCAGAACTGTGTGCACCGCTTACAGCCCAAACCCGAATATGTTTTTAAAATGAGGTTGGCTAAAAACATTATCCTAGCTCAAATATGTTTAAGAAGAACTAAGATAATTTCAGACCAAATCAAGAGATAAAGGGTCAATACAAGACATATGTCCAGTCGGAATCAGAATCGAGCCCCGCCCGCCGCGCCACACCCCCCGCCACCCCCGTACCGCGCCCCTCCCCCGTCTCGCCCGCGGCGAATCGCCCCCCCAGCCCCGAAAGTAGCGGTTTCATTCTTTAATATAACACAGCAAAACCCGATGGATTTGGAATATTTTCAAGTGGCTAGCGCAAGTACACCGTGTATTAATAACCAAAGCGTATTTCGTGAGTCAGATTGGAATTAACTTGTATATGTAATACACACTGAATGAGGCGGCGCTTACACGAAACTCTTAAACGCGAAGTTCAGCTTTAAAACTGGAACGAAACAGTTATTGAGCCTGTGCGAAGAAACCAGCGATAGGCAACTTACTCTAGCATTTTATAAACATAACATAATCAGTGATTTGGAGTTTAAGAGATAGAGGGAGAGAAATAATGAACACAGCGTATTTGGAAACTACGCATCATTATTGGATTCTAGATTTAGGCTACTAACGCAGCTGAAATATCTGATTGAGTAGCGTAGGCGGAATGTTAAATGCATCACTGATGAAGAAGACATATCGATGTTATGCTAATTGTACGTATTCTCGTAAGTTCATTACATGTTTGACCAAGATATCTACAGCAATTTATAAGAACCCCATGATCGATGATACCTAGCGCCATCATCGATCGCACTTTCCTAGTTCTATAGACGTAACTGAAAAATTCATTATCTACTGTAGAAAAATGGCAAGAGTATAGTGCAGGTGATTCCAGAATGTCAAATATACTAGGAACATATCTGAGCGGGAACTTTTTACATATGTTTGTTTAACTGAAGGTATTACAGGTTACGACAACTATTATCAACGATAATGCAATATAACACAATGACTGAAGTCAAAAGTAAAACTTATGTTTGGGTAACAGTCATTGAGACAGAAAAGTATTCTTTCATGTGTAAAATGATAATGTGAAACGGCAAACACATTATATCTATCTTTAACTCAAATATATCCTCTATTTAAACTGTTTGACTTAAAATCTACCTTCAAAATAAAAATATGTATGTTCCTCAGTTGGTGTGTCTGCGAATAAAAATCTCCGCTGAATGAAAAATAAGCTTGGGAAATACACAACTCTATTAACCAGGGCTGAGGAGTCGTTCCGCGCTCTTTTTAGTCTGGCTAGTCCAGCAGCGGTAGTCCGCTCCGAGCCGGACTAGATGCCAGAATAAAGGGTGCGGATCAGCGAGGTGTAGGCGTGGACAGAGTACGTACATAAATGTCAAATGCAAATGTTTGACTTACTGTAATAAGCAGCAGAAGTTTCCGCTTCTTTTGACATTACACCTTAGACTAGAAAAATGAAAGTAGTAGTTTAACTGTATTAATGAATTATTACTGGTAAGAGAATGCAATTTTAAAACGTTGGAGGTTGGGTTGAAGCAAACTTATTAAGCGTATTTAACCGTTGGAATAGCTTTAGTTTTTTAATAAATTAGAACGTTCCAAAGACCTCAATTTTACTCAACTTCCGCTTAATGTACCATCAAGGTACATAACCAATAATATCATTTAAATTGATTTTAATAGGACGGTGAAAGGCTATTACCGAGGACTGCCAGCCGTACTCATCTATAACTTTATTTATTATATTTATATGTTAATAGAGTTAATAACTAGGAAATATCTAAATCGATTCTGGTGGTATCACCTAATAAAATATATAATATAAGCGATATATTTATATATAATTAATCATATACGTAAATATATATATATATTAACTTATATATATATATATATATACTATATAATAAGTATATCTATATATAAAAAATATATATATAATATATATATATAGATATACGGTAATTATATAATAAGTATTACGGTTCGTTGTATGTAGGTATATATATATAAATATATATATATATATATTTATATAGATAAGTATTAATAGATTATACTATATATGATATCTATAATATAGTATATATAATATATCTATATTAATTATATATACTATATATATATATTATATATATATCATATATTATATAAGTGATATATATATATATATAGATATCTATATGATATTAAGTGTATATATATATTATTAATATATATAATAGTTTATATATAAGCGTATATATATATATAGTATTATATATATTATATACTACTATATAGATATGATATATATTATAGATTATATATATACATATATGTAATATATTCATATAGTATAAGCGGCGGTATATATATTATGATGTATATCTATTATATCTATATGTACTTATAAATATATATATACTATATATTATACATATTATAGTATACTATATAGTTAGTAGATTATAAGTATCATTATAGCTATAATTATGTAATATCACGGTAATTATATATACTATATATATAATATATATATTGATATAGTATATATATATATATATATAATATATATATATATAATCTTATATAATATAATCACAGAGATTGATTAATATATATATATATATATATGATATATATATATATATATATATATATCTATATATATATTATTATATATATATATATATACATATATATATTATAATATATATATATATATATATATATATATAAGTATATATATATATATAGTATTTATATATAATAGTATATTATATATATAATATATATATATTATATATATATATCTATATATATATATATAATATATAGTATTATATATATAATACATAGCTACCGAGCTGATACGTGGCATTAGCATCGACTCTGCAGGCGCGCGAGGCTTTTCATCGGATTCTACTAAAGATCTGAGACGAAATAGACCTTCTTTATGGTGGCAGGCGTGGTCCAAAAATTTCCAGAAGGGAGGCAAATGATTTACGTTGAGGACCTTAAATAGCATGGACTGCTGGAAGCAACTAACGACAAGCACTCCTCCTCACCAAGGAATCTTGTCCTTGTTCAGCGTAGGCAGCATTTGCTGAGGCTTGTTTCCAAAAAATATTATACACCTCCCCCTCAGTTCTGCTGCTGTAGAGCGAATATTTAGTACTGGTGGGGAATTTTGAGGGAAAGAGGTCAGCTTAACTGCTTTTAATTTTGCAGCAGCTAATGCTTGAACAGGTAATATGATCTCCTTGTTCTTTGAGCGAAGACATTGGAAGAGGAAGAGGAAAATCGTTGAGACTTTTGTTAAATATCATGTTCAATTTTTCATATATCAATTATTTATAAATAAAATTTTTTGTAAGGATATATACTATTTCAGTATTTAATATTAAAACCTTTGTGAAGTCGCACATTATGTGTGTGTGTCTATGTGTCTGGGTGCGGACTTGCGATATGCGGAGTTTTGATGGTCTGATATATGGTTGGTCGGAGGAGCTAGCTAGCGGACTATCGTTTTCTTCGAAGGTGCGGAGGTGCGCTTAGCGGATCTACCTCCTAAGATGAGCGGGGTGCCCACTCTGATATATATATAATATATATATATCTACTATTATTATATATATATTATATATATATATATATATAGTATAGTATATTATACTATTATCATATATATATATATATATTACTATATTATATATATATTATTATAGTATATATATATATATATATTATATTAAATATTATATATAATATGATATAATATATTAAATCATTGTAAGATAATGATTATTAAATTTCTAATTATTAGTAAAGTTATTAATTTTTTTTTTTTTATCCTCTATTTTTAATTTCCTAAATAAATACTTACATTAATAATGAATGTTATAAATTATAAAAGTTCTGATGAAGCTTCAACTAAACATATACGTTTAAGATAAACGAACCCCGCAGTGCTCAGGAAAATGAAAAACATGTTTTTACATACTACAAAGGCAGACAAGCGAAAACCTAATTCTCGGCATCACATGCGCAAGGTATTAGAATAGGGATTACTCCGTCACTCACAAGAAAGGTAAACTTTTCCTTCTTACCTGCTTAAAGGATCTTTCGGATCCAGCATGTTTCGGTTTGAAATATATTTATAAATAATCTAATAACATTGATTCTCGATTCTTGTCCATACTGGAATTTCTTCATGCATATTTAGGCTTAAATTCAGACCTGGATACAAAAAGGTTTATCTTAAATTTAAGGCATAAATTTAGGCTAACGTAGTTATTGCATAACCACAATTTTACACGAAAAAAGAGGTGCAAGTTGATGAAATATATTTTGCACCCTGGTATTAGAGCGCTAAATCGCCCGGGTAAAAAGGCTTATCCTAATTTAGGCCTAAAGTAGTTATTCCAACACATTTTACAGAGAGAGGTCAATTTCGTATCTGTAAAGAGTGCGGGTTGTTGTGTTTCTCGTGGCTGAATTGTCAAATGTACATAGGATAACTATATAGATATATGTGAATAAGGAAATCCGAATTATTTTAAAAAACCTTTGAAAATATTTTTAGTTAACAATTGTTGGAATAAATATAAATGTTAAGTGAAAAATATGCTATTGTTCGAATAAGAATAGAGAATTGATTGAATTAAACCTACAGTGATCAATGGTAGAACAGAAGACACTATATTTTTGTTATATTTATATATTTTATACAGGGCTAAAGATGATGTAAAGCAGTAGTCAATAGAACAAAACGTGGCTAAGCTTGGTGTGGTGTAGAGGGGTGCTAGGGCCTTGCCTTACTGATTTTTACTGATTTATTGCTTTAGGTACGTAAAATATATGTTTTTAATAAAATTTCATAGAATTTTAGTACACAATTATTTTAAAGACTTGGCATAGTTTATGAGTGTTAAAACAAAAAGTAATTAAGCATTAATAATAAACCTCTTTGTTCAAGATATGCATTGATTTCTTAAGATAGCTACGGTTTTAGAAACTTCGAAATGAATTTAATAAGTAAAAAAAAAATACCTGCTGCTTTTATACAGCAAATGTTTTAATAATTATACGTTATGTTCATACAAAAAGAAACTTATTTGATATGTTTAACCAGGGTGCGTGTGTGTGTCGTGAGTGTGTGTGTGTAGTGGTGTGTGGTGTTGTTGTTGTGGTTGTGTGTGTGTGTGTGTGTGGTGCGTGTGTGTAGTGTGTGTGTTTAAATAATATAACAATAGGCAATTGAAGTAAATAACACTAAGTATAGATAATAAAAATAATCATAAAAATAAAATAATAAGATAAAAAATGAATAAAATAAAAATAAAATATAAAATAATAATAAAATAAAATAATAAAGAGAAAATAATAAAAGTAAAATTAAAAGAAATAATCAATAAATAACTAAATAATAAAATTGCTGAAATGAAAATTTTACTCATTAAATCAGTTTAAAAATAATAAAACAAAATAAATAATAAATAATTAAAAGAAAATAACTAATAATAATAAATATTAAAGAAAATTGAACAAAGTGTTAATAAATATATGAGTTAAAGCGAGTAAAACATATGGGTTAAAAGCAGTAAAACATGAGGTAAAGCAGTAAAACATAATGCAGTTAAAGCAGTAAACATGAGTTAAAGCAGTAAGCAGTAAAACAAAGCATACTAATCCCCTTGTTTGCTGTGTAAATTTGACGTCTTTATTAGAATGACTGCTTTGAAGAGGTATGTAAATGTTAATATTATTATTAAAATCAATGTTTTTATTGACAGTAAAGGCAGTAAAGCAGTAAAACAAAAGCATACTAATCCGTTTGTTGCGTTAGGTCAAACCTCTATTGATTTATTGATTTCTGCTTAAGGTAAATAAAATGTTTAATAAATTATGAATTGTCATTGAAGCAGTAAAGTAGTTAAGCAGTAAAGCAGTAACAAAGCCCTACTAATCCCTTTTTTCTATGTAAACCTCTTATTGATTTATTGATTTAGCGATTAAAGTATGTAATGTGGTAATAAATATTATGATTAAAGAGTAAACATATGA
>JABUQX010018211.1:0-12500 GCA_015478945.1 Trachelipus rathkii
AACTATTTTATAACAAAATTTACATAACAACATGAAAAATGTAAATAATTTTGGAAAATGAATTTTTTACGCAAGATTTGATAGGCTAAGAAAACAAATTATATCGTTATATATATATATATATATATATATATATATATATATATATATATATATATATATATATATATATATATATATATATATATATATATATATATATATATATATATATATATATATATATATATATATATATATATATATTTTTATTATTATTTTTATAATTATATATTTCGCCCAAATCTTTTGCTAGTGGGCGATTTTCAAGGTTCAGGCCATGTATGGGTAAAAACAACATCCAACTGCGTCAGATTTTTATTTCACATAACATCAAAGAATGTGCTAATTTTCCAAAATTTAGAAGTATGCAAGGTAAATAATTTCATAACATAAATTGAAGATACAATATTAGTTGCGCCGTTAGGTCCGATAATGAGTGCCACGCAAGGTGCCTATAAAGTATAAACAAAATAAAAGTAATAAATAAAAGAATTCCATAGTGGGCAGACCTAAAAATACATTTTAATATATCGTAGTTTAAATAAAACCAACAGCAAGTTGTTTTCCTAATTTTATAAAAAAAAAAAAAAAAAAAAGTGGGCGAGGTGCTAAAAAAAAATGGGAGGAAATTCGCGTAACTTCATTATTATTATTATTATTATTATTATTATTATTATTATTATTATTATTATTATTATTATTATTATTATTATTATTATTATTATTATTATTATTATTATTATTATTATTATTATTATTATTATTATTATTATTATCAACATTATCATCACTGTCGTTCTTATTATTACGACTGAAAGTACAAGTTTCTTGTGAGAGATAAATTTATAAAAACCAAACAAATTTAAAACTTACCAGATCACAAACTGAGGAAAATGGAAGAAAAATAGACTTGTCGGTAGTACATCAGGATTCAGAATAAATTTTAAGATTGAACAAGCGCTTTCTTATAGGAAAAAAAAGGGGGAAAAGAGGGGGGATGATTTGGACTTTAGTTTCAAATGATAATGGATGTTTATTGAATAAATATATTAATCAGAAAATACAAAATTTAATTTGATACAAAAAGGACTTTGGTTATGAGGTAACAGATTTTGAAGCCAAAGAAAAAAAAAAACAAAGAAAGGAAAATAAAATTTTATCTAAAAAGATAAAATCGATAATGAACAAGAAAATGGATATATCAAATTTGTTGTTCAAATAGACTTTTACAGATAAATTTCTGTGAAAGAGGTCCCCTGCCAATGAAAAGAAAAGGAAATTGAGGTATGCAATTTATGCAGGAGGATTTGAATATGTGGGTTCTAGTCCAGGGTAAATGGAAGAGGTTGATTTTGGTTCGGGTATAGGTGCACGTTGGACCACGGTATATTGAACACTAGGGGCTGCAGAAGGAGCTGCAGGGGGTACAGGAGTAGGGCGAAGTTTAAAATAAACCAAACAGATTCCTAAGATGCTTAGTATGGTCGCAAAAATGGAAAATCCGGATATCGAAAAAGAATGGATATTTAAGCTTTTCTGAGTTTGTAAAGTTCGATTTATGGTGTCAAGAGACTCATCCCAATGGGGATGTAATGGTTTTAATTTTAATTTGGAAGTCAGAGAAGTAACATTTGGGATAAAATTTTGACGATCAAGTGGATATTCAGGAAGTTGAGAATCTTTGTTAATCCAACTTGTCTGCATTGAAGAATGGGAAGGGTACCTGAAGGTGTATTTGTCTGAAACAAAGGTGCATCCTTGTGGGAGAAGGAAGATGTTACTAGTAATTAATCTGGGTTGACTTTTGGGACAGGAGATTGAAGCTACGACCTTGGAAGAGAAAGTGAGTAGGGTTTGATGACCGACCTTAAGATTGAAAGGGGCTTCAGAGAGATAGGAAATGTAGTTACAATGAGTGGTTTGATTTGTTCTTAATATTGCGGATATGATACAGTTATGGTAATCAAGTGATTGCGTGGGGTTAGATGGGAAGCAAATGAAATTTGAATCATAATGTTTACAAGTGTCTTCTGTCAAGCTTTTACTGTATGTATATTTGAGGGTCTGATGATTTAGAAAATAGTAGGGATATTCGTTATTTAACATCAGTCTTGGGTATGTGGCATTTAGTGGCGTGGGGAAAGGAATTACTTTATAAATTTTGTAAGAAGTTTCATCGGAAAATGGAATGATAGTAGATAGAAGGTAAGCATCGTCTTCGTGTATAAATGACCAAGATAGAGATAGGAACTTGTAAAATGATTCGTGAGTAAGAGGTATTATTGGTTGGTGTTGTAAAATTTGGCTACTATTTCTGATAAGCTCGTGTAAGATATCATAAGAATATACATTTAAGGGGGTGTTCTGGTACTTGGCTGTAGTCCATATATTTTGTATGGTTACAATGAGAGTGTGAATGTTGTTCGATATTGTTTTTTCTAAGTTTAAGTATGTGTTTAGCTTCGATATTTCCTGCTGTAACTCTATAGAAGGTATAGATGAATTTATATATTGGGTTAACACTTTCAAATTGTCTTTTATATCTATTAACGTATTAGTATTCTGATGAACTTGCTCTTTAAGTTTATAAATATGGGCTCTCGTATCTTGTAATAAGTTAATTTTGGTATTAAGTTTATTAATATCGTTCATGGTTGCTGTCCCGAATAGATATTGCAATGCCGATCCGCCTACATTTATTAGGCCTCTACTTACTCTTTTGGGTGCTGAAGGCTGAATATTTAAAGAGGATAGTACCCAAGGGTCTTGGAGGATATTTTTAAATTGTTTCTGGTTTTCAAGTAATAATGAATGAATGTATGTTAGTTCAGGTGAAGTTTGGTTAGCGTTAAATCTACTGTTGAACCTCTGTTGCAAGTATGGTATATAATTAGTTAGTAGCTGGGTATTTTTGATTAATACATTTTCTATAATGTTATATAATTCCTTTGAGCATCTTAAGTTAGTATTTATATTTAAGTAGCTTGAGATAAATCTTGAATGTCCTGCTTGTTTTAAAACAAAGCCTTGATGAACTTCATATTGTGATTCTGTGTTTTCTAGTTTCAGAGCGAAGATTTTTGATGTCAAGATAAAGAAGAGGATCCAGTTTCTCAACATGTTTGTCTGTGAAGATAGAGGAAAAGAGAAGATTTTATGAGAAGAAGGTTTTGAAATTTTGTGATCTTAATATTTATTTGTTATAATTGTCTTTTTCAATGAAATGTGATGACCGTTTCATAATTTACATGTTAGAAATGTTTTCCTAATATGTTTGATTATTTATACATTGATGTAAAATGTAAAATACTCATGATTTAGGAGGTCTTGGGGGTGGTAAACCTCTGCCCTGAGGGATGTTTTGTGGTGGAGGAAGTAAGTATTCTCTGTTCCCTCTTAATACAGTACCCTGTTGTCTGTTCCTTAAAGCCATGGGGTGTGGAATGTTGGTGTTTCTCATTGGGAAATTTGGAACGAACGTGTGGTCACGAGATCTATCATCAGGAGGAGAGGGGGGAGAAGTGTTTCTAGCCGATGTTATAGGGAGTGGAGGAGGTATGTCCTGAGTGGGAGGAATTTGAAGATCTGACGGGGGTTGTAAAGGGCCTTGAGAGATGGGAGGAGGGGGTGGTAAGGGAGGTTTAGGAATCGGGGTAGGGTGAGCAACTTTGAAGTGGACATCAGGTGGGGGAGGAGATCGAGAACCGGACGCTGGAAGTTGAGACGGGGAAAGAGAATCGTCGAAAGATAGAGGTGGAGGTGTGGTAGAGGGAAAACCTTTAAAATTAACTCTAGGAGGAGGGGAAGGGGAGAAAAGAAAATTTGGATTTGGAGGTGGCAAATGAGCGTGGGAGGGAGGCGGGGATTGAGGAGGAGGAGGGGGTGATGGATGAGACGGTGCTGGAAGAGGTGAATGAGGTTGTGAAGGAAGAAGAGGCTGAGACGAAGGAGGAGAAGAAGAAGGAGGTGGGGACAAGGAAGGAGGTGGTAAAGGAACCGGTGGAGGGGTTTGCAATGAAGGAGGGAGCTGTCTTTGGAAGTAAATAGTGTGAGGAATAGCAGATGAAGAAGGAGGGGAAGTAGGGTTAGCCAGATGAGAGGTTTTAGGAGGTGGTTCCTGAGACGGTGGGTCTTTAGGAGGGGGAGGTTCGACTTTGGGGTTTGCGGAGGAGATAGGTACATTTTCAGCTCTAAGTTTTGTGATCTTAATATTGTCCCTATGGACGATGAATGTTTTAGATGTTTGTAAACACTGCAAAAGTAATTTGTTGAAATGTACCAACTGCTTAACTTGAAAGGGGCCGCACCATTTGGGAAAAAGCTTCGGTGACTGCCCGGGTTTCTTTACATCCAGCACAAAAACATAATCACCAAGTCTAATTGGTGTTGAAGATGCCTTCTTATGTTGTTTATGCATTTGTGTATTAGTTTCCCGCAAAAGATGTTCACGAGCCTGATCTCGAATGAGATTCGCTCTTTCTGCAAGATCTCTGATGTATTCATGGATAGGTTTAGATGGTTCGGAACCTTTAGTAAAAGGAGAAATATAATTGGGGAGATCCCAAGGAAGACGTTTGTTGTAAGAATACAGAAGAAAATGAGGAGTACAACCTATAGAAGCATTGTACGTAGAATTGATAGCGATTTGAGTAAACGGAATTAATTTTCCCCAGTCATTATGGTTCGAATTGACATAATGACGTAGGTGGTTTGCAATCTGCAACATAGCTCTTTCCGCTAAGGAATTACTTTCTGGATGTCTAACAACGATGTTAACAGCTTTGATTTTCCACTGCTTACAAATTTCTTTTAAGAACTGAGAAGTCATCTCTGGCGCGCGGTCACTCAAAATAATTTGAGGACAGCTATGGCGGCAAATGATCCTTTCCAGAAGAGCGTGAGCAATGTCCTTTGCGGTGTGCTGAATGAGGGGGACAAGTTCCACGTATCTCGTAAGGCTGTCCTTCATTACCAATATATATTTGGCTTTAGTTTCCTTGCAGGTTGGTAATGGGCCAAGGACATCGAGATGAATCTTCGAGAACGGCTCGAAGGGGATGGGGTACGATTTGATTTCTGCATTTTTCGGTTTGTTTCCCTTTACCCTCTGGCAGGAGGTGCAAGTATTGCAATATTCCTTCACCAGTGTGTATAGTCTCGGGAATATGTATTTTTCCCTGATCCTATATACAGTTCTGTCAACACCACAGTGTCCTGCTGGGAGAGAGTCGTGGTTGAACTCGATAATTGAGTGGATCATGGAATCTGGGATCTGGATCAAAAATGCGCCATTTTGCGTGGCATAATGAAGAATGTCGTCAATGAGGACGTGGGGAAATGTATCTGCAGAAATGTCTTGCTGCTGCAGAGGTTTATTATGGGAGATAAGAGGCTTCGCGAAACCATAAAGAGCTTTTAATCTAGGACACGCTCTTTGTTCTTTGACGAAGTTTTCCTTAGTGAGATGGAAGCGTGTGGTTGGCAAAATTGTATGTTGAGCGAAAACCTGCGTTAAAGGAGGTGGGTTTCGACTCAAGTAATCCGGAACAATATTCAACTTTCCTTGCTTATAGATGGTGGGATTGAAATGTTGAATAAATAAATTCCATCGTTCAAGTCTACCAGAAAGCTGCCTATGCCTGATGAGGTGTATCAGAGGCTGATTATCAGTAATAATCGTCACTTCGTAACCGAAGATCGTGTTGCGGAATTTGCGCAATGCAAAAACAATCGCTAAAGCTTCCAATTCTAAAGTATGGTAATTTGTTTCAGCTTTAGAAAGAGATCTAGAGATAAACGAGAGGGGCTTCTCCCTATTGTTATCATCCATTTGAAATAAAACGGCTCCCAGAGCAACATTAGAAGCATCAGTGTTTATAAAGAAAGGTTTGGTATAATCAGGATAGCACAATTGTGGTTGCAACAAGAGTTTGTTTTTGAGGATTTCGAAAGCCTCATTTTGCTCAGGACCCCAGAAAAATGTGCTATTTTTCTTTATGAGTTGTGTAATAGGCTTGACAGTCTGGGAGTAATGGGGTAATAAATGAGAAAAATAAGTTAGAAAACCAAGGAGAGACCGCGTTTCTGAGACGTTTGTGGGGGGTTTGAACCCTGTGAGAGTCTTGAGTTTTAGAGGATCTGGGGATATCCCATTTTTGGAGATTTTAAAACCGAGAAAAAGGAGAGAGGTCCTCAGAAATTTACACTTCGAAAGCTTCATTTTTAGCCTGTTTTTCCGAAATGCATCAAAGACATTCTTTATGTTTTCAAGATGGTTTTCCAGAGAAGTGCCCATGATAAGGACGTCGTCGAGGAAAACTCTGCAAGCGTCACCTAAGAGATGATGTAAACATAACTCCATTAGCTTTGCAAAACAGGAAGGAGCATTTGCTAATCCAAAATTTAATCTCGTAGGTGTATATTGACCCCTTGTGGTTCTGAAAGCGAGGAGCGGTTGTGTCTCTTCTTCGATTTCAATGCAGGTATAGCCCGATTTTAAGTCCAAAGCTGTGTAGAAGGAACTGTTTCCCAGTGAACTTAAAATGTCCGTAATACACGGAAGGGGGAAGCGCGAAAGGACAGTATGAGAATTAAGAAGTCTATAGTCTGCAACAATACGGTTAGTTGCAGATCCTTTTTTTGGAATCACTAGGAGAGGAGCGCTATGAGGGCTGGAGATGGGTCGAATATAACCTTTGTCCAGCGAATCCTCCACCCACTGCTCAATATCTTTGAGGTAGCGGTGGGGGAGTCGATACTGAGGTCGGTATAATACCTTTGGGGCGTCGTCTTTCAAGGTAACACTAAACTTTGTTAGGGGACAAATAGGAACTTCATCATCTTCCAAAGCTATTATATCCTTGTAGGCTCCATGAGAAGATCCAATAAATTTTCCAGTTGATTCGGATCAGTAAGTGTTGCGCACTCATCTTCCTCGTTTTTGAAAGACTCTTGAATAATTTCTTTATATGTTTTACGAAGTTGGGACGGGGTTAAACCTTTAGACGAGGAAGCAACATTGACATGTGAAGTGTCCAAAGGAGAGTCAAGAGCGAAAAGAGGATTGGCGATAGTCAAAAAAGTATTTGTTTGCAGCGTGTGAGGTGCTGCTGACATATTTATAATATCCAAAAGAACGTGACCCTTATTAACCGAGCTCATGACACCACCAATAAAGATAAAGGTATGAAGAGAAGCTTTTTCAGAAGTTAAAATTAGATTCTCGGGAGGTGGGGGTGTCCGCTAAAGATAAAGCTTTGACAGATAAAGTTGTCTTAGAATAGGAATCAAGGGTGACATTTTCAATAATAGAGAGGTTATACCTTGTGTCAGTTTAATAAATCATTTACAACGCTAGTTTCATTATGATAAGAGGTAAAGACTGTGTTGTGGGGTACTCTGGTGTGGGACTGCTTCTGGCTGGGGATAAGATGGGTGTAGAGGCAAAATTGAAATGTAGGAGTGTCAGAACAAAAGTTGTAATTTTAGCGCCTGCAAAAACGTATGTTTAGGTAGGGTAGAAATTTGTTCCAAAAGAAAATTTGCTCTGAAGCCACAAAGTGAATCATCGACGACAATGAAATTTATGGGTACAACTACGTTTTAATTGTAAATTGAAATATCGATGTCCCAAGCTGATAAAACATTCTCCAGTGATGGAACTTAAAAGTGATCGGTTTTTTAGTAAGTGGTATAATTAATATGAATTTGTTTTAATTCTAAAATATAGAATCGCTGGCCAAATCGAATTAGATTCCGAGTCGATAAAAAGCGTTTTTCTCTAAAGTGTAAAGTATAGAATGATATAATGCGAGTTGAGGAAATAAGCCGGGCCAATCAATGTGTGAGAGACAATCGTCGTACATCAACTGCAAATCTATGTCTATTTGTAAAGATAAGAAAATGTTAACATCTTGTTGAGGAGCGGAGGAGCAGAGAAGGGGTTTTATAATCAATGGATCAGAGGAAGATGTGATCCGCTTTAGTGCGGATGGAGTAGAAAAAGTAACGAAAAATTTGAGCTGAAGTGCCTCTGGAGAAGGGAGAGGGATGATTTAAAGTTTCGGTCTGAAGTCTAATTATATAGAAGATGGATGGGGATTGAGGTAAAATAGTTCATTAAAAGTACAAAAGGAATCGAGAAAATCCTTTGACGAATCTAGGTTAGTGCCTTGTGATAGTCCTATTTGGTGTACTTTAAAGGATCAACAATCATATGAGGGAGGAAGTTAATTTTTGGGATATATTACAGACTATAATAGCATTTTCAAAGAGCGGAGTAGGTAAATGAGACGAATCACAAGGTAAGATTTGTTAAAAGAACGAAGTAGAAGGAAGTAAAGTTTATAGCGAAGATTAGGTGAAATATTTTCCAATGAAATTAATCTAGGATAAACCGAGTAGGTAATAGTTTTACTATTATCTAATGCAATATAATTTAGAGTAAAATATGTTAGCTAATGTCAGTGGACGCAAGCTATTTCTTCTACTTATTCTTGTCATTATCTATCAACTCCTCTCTTCGTCTGTACGATTGAATTGAGGCGTGCACCTCAACCTATGCTCTATAGCATACGACGCTCATGATTCATCCTATCAATGCCTCTGGCATATCTAATCTCACCTCGCTGTCTAGTTTCACTCGCGTCTGCTCTACCTGTTCAGTAAATGCTAAGCTTAAGAAATTCTGGCAAGTTGATGCTATAGCGCGAGAGCTCTGCTTCAAATGTGTTCATTGTGGAACAACCATATGTATATCAGCTGCTATAGAATAATCTTATCGTCTCAATATCACATGAACTATGTTCTGTAGCTAAATCGGGATGCTATCATAAGAAAAACAATGATTTACTCCTACTTTCAAATTTCTATCATCTGCATTAAACCGATATTCAAGATTGTGTGACTTAACCTCAAATCCAACTTCACCATTGAAAACTACACCATCGGTACGATCTCAACAAATTTCATCTGTGCTTGAATGCTTTCAACATAATGCAAATGTTCAAGATACACCGTCGCTCTTTGAGTTTGTACTCTGCCCAAGTCTCTTTCACGCTCGCAAATATCTGTGGCTTGGTCGAATCTGGTCATCTCATCGTTAAATCTGGAATATTTTTTAATAAAATTGGGAAGATAAAAGAGTTTGGCAAAGTACCATAGGAGGAAAATTGTCAACTGCTCCCAGCTTTGGAATGGTTCAATAGTGAGTATTCCTTAGACTTAATACACTTTGAACATGTCACAGCTCTTTCTGTGTTGGGGGCTATAAAAAGAGTTTACATGTCATTTCCAACCAGCGGAGTCATGAAAACCTAACCCTACAAATTTTAAGTCAGCGCTAGAAATGCTATCATTAAAAGTTATATCATTACTGAGGCATGCATGAGAGTTAGTATTAAAATCAAAAATATTATTATTAAAAAGAGAATTATTTAGATGCTGTGCAACATTACTATTTGAGAAAACTACCTCGCTGTTGGAGTTGACCTGTGTAAAAAGAGTGTGAACATTTGAGTGAAAAGTAATATTAGTATCAAAAATATCTGAAGAAATTTTAACATTATGATTTCGGAGGGAAGAATTTGCTTGGTGTTCTGCCCTCCTAATTTTTAAAAATCCTGCTGCTGAGCATCATAAAGACCATCAGTTTCCTCGTCATAATAGTAGTTTTCTTCATATTGGTCTTCAGGAGTGGAGTCGTAAACATTTGAGGGCTCTACCATTTGAGTATATGAAGTGTGATTTCGTCTCCAGGAATTGTTGCGAGTCGGTTGCGTTCTTTGAAAATTTTCAGCTCTGGTTTGAGGTTTAACTCCAATGTAAGAAGGTCTAAAAATTCCGGAGCCTTTCCATCTATTTTGTATAATGTCTTGCTTTATTTTGTCAGTGATTGGGACATGCTTCAACGGGGTGTTGGGATCATTTGGACTCCATCGAGAATCTTTACATTGAGCGGTGGAACCCCTAGTGTGATTGGAAGAACATTTTCGGCAGTATGGGTTGAAAGGGCAATATGGGGTCGAGTGACCTCCTCTCTCGCAGTTAAAGCACACGGCAGGCCTCTGGGGTTGAGGAACTTGACGATTTTGATAAAGAGGAGCCTGCGGTTTAGAACGATTAAAATTTCGTGATTGAAAACTTCGGGGGGAGTGCTGAATATCTTGCCTCTGGCCAAAATTTTGTGGTTTTTGTGGAGCAGACGCCGCTTTTTGGAAGTGGATATTGGGCTGAGGCATCACATTGCGGATAGGGTCATGCAAGCGGCCTTCGGACTTCTCTAACAGATTATTTATTTGGTTGTGGAGATCTAAATCAGGGTTGTGGAATTTCTTGAAATCTCTCTTCGATAAATCTCTGGTTTTTCGGGAAGGAATGTGAATAAATGGCAGAAAGCTGTAGCGGTAATAATTTTGTCATCAGGCTTGTAGGAAGCGTCACGTTTGGCGAGTGTAGTATAGAAATCTGAATAAAGCTGCTGGAGAGAGAGAACAGCCGCGCTGAAGGAGTCGGATTCAGACCAGCGAAAATTTCGTATACGTTGCATGGCATCATAGGGGGAAAGAGCCTTGTCTGGGAAAATGCAAGCTTTCAACCGGGTTAAAAAGTCATCTAAAGTTGTCACCCTAAAAAGCTCTGGATAGGCATTCAAAAACCTGCGAATCTCCGATTTCGGGTTATTAGAGATCTGATTTTGCGCCTGAGCCAATTTTGATGGCTCAGAGATGCAATTTTTCAGGGCAATATTCTCACGGACATTCGCGTCCCAATGAAGTAAACTAGGGCCTACCCACTTGCCATCTATACGCCCCTCAAGAAGCAACTCGGGCTTCGTAACCTGTGTTATGGTTGCGATAGGTTGTGCAGGAGAGGGGGGTGTGGTAACATCATCACCTGCCATATTAGTGAATTGGGGGAAAGCAGAATTAAGCAAAATAATATCCCAAATAATACTTTGAGACATTTTTTATTTTGAAGTTGAATTTAATAATTGATTAATCCACGTTTGAGAAGAAAAATTATATTTCAAGAATAATTCTGCTTAAAAAATAAAATTAGATGAAAATTTGATGTCGTAAGTCTATAACGTCCTCAAATTGGAGTGATTCTGGCACCTGCGGAGGAGAGAGAGCTGCTTCTTGCGAGTTACACCAATTAGAATCACTTTCACACAGTGATACACTTAAGCACAGGAATCGGCTGGAAGGTCTTCACTTTCGCCCAAATCTTTTGCTAGTGGGCGATTTTCAAGGTTCAGGCCATGTATGGGTAAAAACAACATCCAACTGCGTCAGATTTTTATTTCACATAACATCAAAGAATGTGCTAATTTTCCAAAATTTAGAAGTATGCAAGGTAAATAATTTCATAACATAAATTGAAGATACAATATTAGTTGCGCCGTTAGGTCCGATAATGAGTGCCACGCAAGGTGCCTATAAAGTATAAACAAATAAAGTATATAAAAGAATTCCACCATAGTGGGACAGACTAAAAATACATTTAATATATCGTAGTTTTAAAGAAACACAGCAAGTTGTTTCCTATTTTATAAAAAAAAAAAAAAGTGGGCGAGGTGCTAAAAAAAATGGGAGGAAATTTGTACTTCATTATTATTATTATTATTATTATTAGTATTCTTATTAATTATTATTGATTATTATTATTATTATTATTATTTGATATTAATTATTATTATTATTATTTAATTATTATTTATTTTATTATTAGTTAATCAAACATTATTCTCACTGCGTTCTTATTATTACGACTGAAAGTACAAGTTTCTTGTGAGAGATAAATTTATAAAACCAAACAAATTCAAAACTTACCAGATCACAAACTGAGGAAAATGGAAGAAAAATAGACTTGTCGGTAGTACATCAGGATTCAGAATAAATTTTAAGATTGAACAAGCGCTTTCTTATAGGAAAAAAAAGGGGGAAAAGAGGGGGGGAATGATTTGGACTTTAGTTTCAAATGATAATGGATGTTTATTGAATAAATATATTAATCAGAAAATACAAAATTTAATTTGATACAAAAAGGACTTTGGTTATGAGGTAAAAGATTTTGAAGCCATCGTGATAAAGAAAAACTAAAGAAAGGAAAATAAAATTTTATCTAAAAAGATAAAATCGATAATGAACAAGAAAATGGATATATCAAATTTGTTGTTCAAATAGACTTTTACAGATAAATTTCTGTGAAATATATGCATTAACCCTTGAAGAATTAATACAGTGGTAATGAATATATATATTAATAATATATACATATAAAATATATATATATAATTATGATATATATCTATATATATAATATATAGATATTATATAGTTATATATATTATATAATATATATATATTAAATATATTATTATATGATATATGTATTATATATAGTATATAATATATATTAATATATATATAATATATTAATTATACTATTATATATAT
>JABUQX010018211.1:27500-42500 GCA_015478945.1 Trachelipus rathkii
AGAACCTCTTCAATAATGAGTACCATTTTTAACATTAATGTGAAGCTTTTTACACAAACCTGAACTATTATGCAGCATGTGAATACATATTCTATCCAGGAAATCAAACAGCTCAACATCCTGGTTTAGACAGCTGGCCTTGCCGTTTTGGAAAGAAATAGAAAAACCACTAGTAGAAAAAGCAAAAAACCTCTTTCGAACCACAATTGGATCTTAAAATTGCTGAAGCTACGGCATTTTATTGGAAGGCAAATTTAATTTGTACCTCTCGTAATAAATCGTTATCCGTAATGATCCTTGTTCTTATTTTAAATAGGTTAGAATTGGCGAGTTATAGAACATTCTCTTGAATGCCTGACCTTTCCTTGAAAAGTGTTAACGAATACGGGCTTTCTTGATTATAAAAGTTAATATTTGAAATGCTTGTAGAAATTTTTTCATGGGTGAGAAAGTAATTATGGTTTGCTCTTTTAAGAGGTTATCACGAATGTAATTAGGTCCTACGTAGAGATAGAAACTGGTAACGGATTGAACGAATATCCGATATACTTTTTTTGTTGCCGCGATTTACAGGAAGTAACAAGGAAAGTCCAGAGGAGCGCATTTTTTAGATATCCAGGCTATTTCTGACGATTATTACTATGTTATTTTAGTTTTTATTTTGTTTGTTTCTTCATTTTTGATGGCTTGTCAATTTGTGTAAGGCAGTTTGACTATAGAGTTTTTTATTTTTTACCTGGGCAGTGTTTACTTTTAATGATAAGCTGCAATTTCATTAAACCTTTATGGGCGGATAATTACATTTCTGTTATACGAAGATTAGGGATATAATGTTTAGTTTCGTTAAATTCCCTACTAGTAAATGGAGAATTTTTTAGAATGGCTAATTTATTTATTTAATTTATTTGCTAACGAATTTCTGATGAGATCTGGCTTTGCTTCAAGAACGTAGGGAAGCTTATTTTCATTATGTTACTACTACATTTAAGATGGCAAAGCTCTTTCACCATTAAAATAATTAAAAGCTAAGAGAGGTGGTTTGAGAATATAACTCATACCTGCTTTCTAGCTAACATATGATCGGGGTATGGTGCTTTCAGATGAAAGCAGAGAAATTTTTGGCATGTGTAATTAGACGGAGTTTTTATAAAAAATAATTCCAGATAAATGAAACAATATATGCTCTGAAATATTTATAGTTTCCTTTATGTTTCAGTTTGCTTCAAAATCTGTTTCAAAAGAGATCTACAAGCATGCCACAATTCTTATAATGGGAAATTTGGGCGAACCCTCAGATGCATAGACAGAACTATTTTTAATGACTGACAATGGGAATGATAATTGTTTTGAAAATGGATGGTTTACCTTAATGAGCTCAAGTTTAAGTTTTTGATCGACCTTTTACTAAGTACATATGAGTTTCAATACGAAGTACTGTACAATTTAAACAAGTTTATTTTTGATCGAAAAGCAACATAAAATATACAGGACAGCCCATTTTATTTCCAACGGAAGATTTAGAGTACCAATAAGTTTCACAGAATGGGTGCCAAAATGTTTATATCCTGAAGAAAGATAATTTCATTGAAATCAGATATCTATAATTTCAAAAAAAGGAAATGTTCGAATGAAATTTCTCTTCATAATTCCGAGATAAATATTGACCTTAACTTTTCAATATGTTGAAAGTGTTTTAGAAAATGGGGTTTTGGATTCAAGAAAATGATGTAGATCATTTTAAAGATTCGCTAATTTTGACGGAAAACCGCAGACGAAAATAATTCAGCGAAATATACGATAAACTTGTATACAGAAATTAGGGAATGTTGCAAATTCGAATTTTCTTTCTTGAACAACATTTTTTTCACAATGGAAAACTGCTTAAGTTTCGATTTAAGAAATTTTAAACGTAGTTTTACTTTATTACGATGAAGGAATTTTTTTTTCGAAGTAATCTCCTTGAGAAAAACATTTCTTTGATTTTGTACCCAATTTTCTTGAATGGTTTGACGAAGCATTCCTGAATAGAGAATCTTTCCAAAAGAAAAATTCCCTCCATCAAGATAGCTCTTGAAGAAAAAGTTTAATAGAAATGAGAGGTTTAGTCTTTGTCAGAGACTTAGTTGAAATCTGAATCCTCCGAGACAGAGCTGCAAAGATTTAAGGGAGAAATTATATCGTCTAACAAAAGAAAGGCTCTCTAGCATTTCACCAATTACTGATGGATTAGCAGATTTTCTATCTTGGATTAAATCTCCTACTTAATCCGTTTCAAAATACTAACTTTAAATCTCCTACTTAATCCGTTTCAAAATCTTAACTTTTAATCATTCACATTAGCAGATTTTCTATCATGGATTAAATCTCCTACTTAAATCGGTTTCAAAAAAACTTAGACTTGCAAAATCATTTTCACATTAGCAGATTTTCTATCATGGATTAAATTTCCTACTTGATTCGTTTTAAAATATTAACTTTAATCATTTACAACATTATCAGATTTTCTATCATGGATTAAATCTCCTACTTAATCCGTTTCAAAATCTTAACTTTTAATCATTCACATTAGCAGATTTTCTATCATGGATTAAATTTCCTATTTAATTAGTTTTAAAATATTAACTTTTAATCATTTACATTAGCAGATTTTCAATCATGAATTAAATTTCCAACTTAAATCGTTTTGAAAGATTAACTTTAAATCATTAACATTATCAAAATATTTTTATCCTTAAGATTAGCTCTTATTTTGGATGCTGAGGAAATAATTTCTGATTTTAATTTTTTAACAATTTTAATTTTTGCTATTTTTTTTAAAAAAAATCGTGCACATTTTAATAAAGATTTATTGCTTTTATACTCACGATACGATTGTTTTATATATTTTCCTTATTCTTGATGTTTTTTCCTTTCCTATATATTAAATCTGTTATAAAACCTAATAAATCACATATTCAATGCTCTTTTAATAATGATTTTGAAATCAATATTTTTATGAAAATTATTAAAATATTAACAAGAGCTAAAAAGTAATTTTGTACATATTCATAAATAACTGTAAATATGCTTAAAATCTTTCACATAACATTAAATATATTTTTAATAAAAAAAAAGTTAATATAAATTTAATATTTTTAATATAAATTAGTGATGTTGAAAGTGGTTAGCTTGAACATGTTTTTCTTCATTACCTGAAATCGAGTATTATCATTTTATTTCGAAGATCATTTACCTAACGTTTGTTCAGTCTTTCCGTATTTATTGCTTTTTAATATTTACGCTTTCCACAAAGCAGAGGCCTTATTCACTGAGGTTACGTTATTGAATTAAGATATACTTTGTGTGACATAAATAATTCAAACCCATAATTCAATTACCCTTTTTTCAATTTTCAATCAGCTGTTAATGCATTCACTTGTTAGATAAAAACCATTGCTATTTCCTTTTACAAGTTTTTAAATACAAAAGGTTCCCTTAAATTGATGTTGTACCTAAGAAATTAACACGCAGTGGTTTACAATGGTCCTGGCTCATTATGGGTGAGCAAGAAAGGTTAGAAATTACAAACCTACAATACCGTCCAAATGGACTAACCCAAAAGCTTAGTTTTGTTCCAAAAATGCTGCTAATAGGTTTGGAGATCAATCTTTTGCTCAGCCAGTGTCCACAGTCAATTTCTGTAAAAAATGGACACATCCTTTGCAATTTCTTTGTTAATGTAAAAATGTTGTAATAAGTAAAGAAAATCATTTTATAAAAATGGTAAAAATGAAAATCATAAAAGCAATGGAATATAATAAAAAATAGTAATAGTAAAAATAATAATTATATAATTAATATAATAATAATTAATAATTATAATTATTATTATTAATAATTTATTAATAAACCTTAATAAATATTAATAGTGGTAATAATAATGACTATAATAAAAATAATAATTAAATAATAATAAAATAATAATGATCATTAGTAAACTTTTTACATATAAAAAATTAAAATTAAAATTTTATTAAGTACATGATTTTCATATTATCTAGTTCAATAATTATTAATCTATCCCAATTCAATGCATCTATAGATATGCTATAAGGAGAATAGGGCAATTTCCATAATACCTGAAAAGGGTTATTACAAACACTGTTTCTCTTTGAGATTCCTAAATAACGCAAAAAGAACAAACAATTTTAGAACAAAGCGGAAAGAGCGATTCAACAGGTTTCTTTCTTTTAAATAAAAATAATATTGTATCGGAAAATACTGTTGAGTTTCCCGATCAGTAATTACAATAATATTAATAATAAAAATAATAATAATAAATAATAAAATAATTAAATTATAATTAATTAATAATAATAATAATAATAATAACCATATAATAATAATAATAATATAATAATAATAATAAAATAATAATAATAATAATATAATATAATAATAATAATAATAATAATAATAATAATAATAATAATAATTATATTTTTTATTATTAATAATAATAATAATAATAATAATTTTTTTATTATTAATAATAAATAATAATAATAATAATAATAATAATAATAATAATAATAATAATAATAATTAAATTATTTATTAATAATAATATATAAATGTAATAATAATAATAATAATTAAATTATTATTAATAATAATAATAATTATTATTTAATAATATAATATTTAAATTAATAATAATGATATAATTAAAGCAAAAATACGAACGAATTAAATTAACTATGATAATAATAATATAATTAAACAATAATATATATAATATAAACTAATAATAATAATAGAAAATTAATAATATATAATAATAAAATTAAATAATAATAATAATAATAATTAATAATTAATTAATAATAATAATAATAATTAAATTATTATTAATAAATAATAATAATAATTAAATTATTATTAATAAATAATAATTAAATTATTATTAATAAATAATAATAATAATTAAATTAATAATAATAATAATAATATATAATAATAATAATAATAATAATAATAATAATTATAATAAATAATAATAATAATAATAATAATAATAATAATAATAATAATAATAATAATAATAATAATAATAATAATAATAATAATAATAATAATAATAATAATAGATAAACCTGAAAAATAAATAAAATAACTAATAAATTAAATGATACCTGGGAAGAATATCGATAAAAGAGCGAATTTGGTTGTGGAAAAAGGCATGTAGGACTGGGGGCTCACTGAAAGTTTTCAATTTGCAGTCCATCATATCTTGATAACTTTTAGCTTGGAAGTTAATAGAGGCCACATTATATGTGCGAAGGTGAGCATGAGTAGGTGTCACAACTAGAGATGTTCAATGTCGTTTACCACTATGAACGACTCGCTAAAAGAGATGGGCAATGTCGTTCATCACTCCGAACGACTCATTAATACAGATGGGCAATGTCGTTCACCATTCCGAACGACTCGCTATCAAAAACATTTGAAAGGACTATTAATTTTCTATTGTTTCTTTAGTTTTCGAGCGTGCTAATTTAAAAGAAAAATAATTAATAAAGGTATTAATAACATGTGAAAAAATACCAGATTCGCAAGACTGCTGCGAAACGTCAGTAATACATTTCCATAGTCTCAATTTATGCGAAACACGGCTAAAACTCGAACATTTTCATACTCGTCTCTCAACATCACAATCAAGATGTTTTCGGGGTGAGCATGAAAAGCATTGAACGCAGTGACAGTATCAAAAACTGTTTGATACATCTTCGGTAGGAACCATATTTTGTTGATGCATTTCCAAAGTAATCTGTTTCCATCTTGATAAGAATGTATCTTTTTGAGCTCAAACTACATGGGAACATACACAATATGGCCTCGTTTAACTTCCAGGTAGACAATTATCAAGATATGATTGACTGGAAAAGGGAACCTATCTATGAACCACCAGTTCTAAGTTGTCATTCCGACAACCAAATTTGGTTCTTCATCCACGATCCTTTTAGATATCTTTGTATGACGCTTTTTCGTGTAATACTCAGGCCGTAAAAAGTACAGATCCTAAATATCCAACAAAAACTTCATTGAGTGTCTTCAGAGTTGAAAAATCGTGATGTCTTAATTCAAAATACTTTAAGATTAAGGCAAGTGACGCCGTCGTTTGACTCCAGACACAAGTTTCGAGGCATCTACAATGATTGACATTTTTTGAAAAACATTTTTTTAAAACCATTTGTCTAGTAGTCTACAACTTCACAGGCGTCATTTTTAATATTCACCATTATAATTCTCACTGCCTGTAAACATTAAGCCCATCATTGGTTGGTTAGTTGTGATAGATTAGGGAGAAACTCGATGTGCATCCACCTTCTAGTGGCGAGTTCCGAATCAGTCTTCTTTGCTCTTAAGGAAACCAGTACTTACACATGTCACATTTAGTTTCCGAGGAAGCAGATAACTCCCCCAAAATAACCTAAAACTACTACTTATGTCTCAGACTAGGCTTAATCTAGTTTTGAGTGACTCTCAATTGCCCATGTACCAAAATCCAAACGTGAAAAGTTATTCCAAACTTTCTTTTACAAAACCACAATTTTAGTTAATTTCTGGAAAATATGAGGCTCGTTTGGGGACATCAGATTTTATTGAATGGAATCCAAATATTTTAATACCTAACCTTAATGCCTAATTTAAATGCAAATATCGACTATCTCGATACACCGAGGAAGATAGGTGATGCAAAACGATGAATTCATCTTGCTCTCTATATCGTCCCATCTTTCCTTGAGATAAGGGGTAGATCAAAAATTTACCATTAAAATAAACGAAGAATTTATATCGGAGTTCTTAATCTTCTTTTCAGATATATGCTAAATAAATAAATTTTTTATTTTTCATTTCCACGTATTTAAAAAATGTTTAAACTTCTAAGTCCTACAAAAACAGATCATATTGAGATATAAAAGGTGTCTGCAAAAAAACAAATCAAAATAAAAGTAGAAAAAGTAAAACAAGATAAAAAAGGACAAGTAGGGTAATAGAACAAATAAAAACGATTGTGCCTATATGAATTGAATAAGTTTATATTCTGAATCAGTCAAAAACTGGCTCGCTTGCCAAATTTATTACTATTGGACACATGATAATAACGAATAAGAATAATCAAATAATTGTGGAAACCAAATTTCAAGTTTGTTCAAGGGCCGACCTGAACTAAAAAAAAGGCATTTGAACTGTTTGTCAAAGTAAATTGGAAAAATTGAAACCGAAAAGGAGCTCCAAATTTTCCAATTGTGTATGTTTAAGAATGAGCACAGCAATTAAGTCTGTGGTCAGAGTGTTGTAAAGGGAAAGTTTTCCTCAGAGGAGGATATATATATATATAATATATATATATATATATATATATATATATATATATATATTATATTATATATATATATATATAATATATTATATATATATATAAAATATTATGTATATGATATATATATATATAATATAATATAATAAAATATAAGTATTATAATATAAATTTTATTATATATTTTTTAATATATATATATAACTATATATATATATATATATATATAGATATTATTATTATTTGTTCATTAGTATTGAAAGATTTTCTAATTTATTTGTAAGCTTAACAAAAACATCAATATTGTTGGATTTTATTGATGATTTCTATTTACTTTTATAATTTTTTTCATGTATATAATATATTATAATATAATATTTATAAATACTAACATTAAAAAGTTTCGGCATCCCTATATATATAAGTATAAATTTTTGTTTTAAAGATATATTATATATGTATTTAATAAATTTTAATTGAAGTACAAACTTATAGTAATAAAATTTAAGACCTGGAGAAAAAAATTAAAGAAAACGTATAGAAAGAGGACAAGTAAAAGAAGATATAAAGAGAAAGCTATTATAATCTAGTTAATCTTCTAATATGATATTAAATTAAATAATCATTTCATTTTTTATATTTAGAAAACTGATCTCCGTAGGTATCTTTAATAATCATTATATTCAATATAATAATAATAGATTAAAAATTTTGATTAAAATTTATTAAACAATATTTATTTTCATTTATTGCTACTTAATTGTATTTTATTTAATACTACAGTCTTTTATGATAGTATATTATACTTTTATTTATTTTTTGTATTAGCAGTGTTTATTTTTTTTTATATTATATATATATAAATTATCTGTGATGTTAATTATTACTTATTTATTTACTTTTTAATATGATATTTTTATTTTATTTATTTCTTATATTATAATTATATATATATATATTTACTTTTGTATTAATTTTTATACTCATTATTTTTATTTTCTACTTGATTAATTAATTTTATATAATATATTATCATTTTTATTCTTTTTTTATTGATGAGTAATTTTATTTATACTATTTATTTGTATTCTAATGATTTAATACTTTTTTCTTTTTTTTATTTAGTAAGGTGCAATGTATAATTTTATACATTTTTTTTTAATTATTTATTTTTTTTTTAATTTATATACATTTTTTTTATTTATTTATTAGTTCGATTGTATAATTATATATTTATCAACCAACAGGTTTTTTTAATTTTTTGTAATGTATATAATATAGATCTTAAATAAACTTTAATTATAATGTGTGATTTATTTTCATACTATATACTTTATAATATATTTGTTCATTGTAATTTTATTTATTTTATTATTATAATTCCTATTTCAGTAATTGATTATTTTTTATTTATATATATTAATAAACTTATTTATATATTCTATCTTTTTTCTTTGTATATATATAATGTAATTACTACTTATATTTTTATTTATTAGTCGATGAATTATAATATAATTTATTATATATCTTTTCTTTATATTTTCTTTTCAATATAATGTATATATAATTACACTACTCACTGCACGTAAATTCAAAAATTTGAATCGTGTATAGGATAATTCTTCCGAAAAGTGATACGTTTATTATAGGAGTGTATATATATATATTATAGTATATCAATAAAGTATATTTGAATTTGATTTGAAATATTTTGTACTATATATAGTATCTCATACCTCAAATTGTTATTTTTTATTATTATTAATTATATATTTGAAAAGTTTAGAAATAAGCATTTGGTGCACGTATTATGTTTCATCAATATGATATTTATGTGATTTTTTTTTTATTTTTTATTATATTGAAAAGAGTTTGAAAACTCAACTATTGCACTTGTATTTTCATATTAAAAATAAGTTTCTTAATATGATTTTCCACAACGATGGAAACACTAACACGTGATACGTGATCTATTCAAGCAAGATTGCAGCTTTCTTACTGAGATTTACTGGACCCAATGAATCAAGGTACTCAAAGACCCCCTATGTAACCTATATTTATTAATATTTTAACATAGTTAAATACATATGGTATAGATACCTATAGTAACCTGTACTATGCTTTTATTATATTAGGACATTTAGACACATCGTGGACCTATATATGTATAACCTCTATTATATTAATCTTTAGATTTATTATAACAATTGGTTTGAAAACTCATAGATGTTACCTTTTTAAATTAATATTAAATAAATTAGAATAATATTAATATAATATATAAAATATAACGCTTCGGACCCTATAAATGGCCATTAATCCATGGTGGAAAAGCGCCCACTTCACTAAAAACCGGTATTATATACTAGTATTATATATATACTTATACTTATTATACTATATCATATAATATATACTATACTAATATCATATACTATATTATGATATATTAATTTTTTTTTTTTTTAGTAATCATATATGTTATATATAAGGGATAACAGAGGCCCGCACTAGTGTTTACAATCATCCTTAAGTAATTCTATGGGAGAATGAATCAATTCAAATAGTAATGGTAATAATAAGGCATACACATGAATTAGTAATTCTATAATCAATCAATAATGATTATGATGGATTGACCTATAAAATGTAAAATATAATAATATTAATAATAATTAAATATAATAATAATAATATATTAATAAAAATAATAAATGAGCTGTTGTGAAGCTTTTTATACCTAAAGTATATCGTACTACTCTTTACTATATATAAAATATATAGAACAGCATTTTTTAAGACTATATTTTAATAAATATAATATGAGTAAATAACATGACTAATAAATAAACAAGGCTTACAAAGCCATATATATTAATAATTATATAGAAGCTGCAGATATGAAATTCTTAAATAATAATAATAATATAAAATAATTAGAAATAATAATAAAATATAATAATAAATAATAATAATAATAATAATAATAATAATAATTAATATAATAATTATATAATCATTATAAATAATAATTAATAATAATAATAAATATAATTAAAGTATAATAATATAAATTTAAATAATAATTTACATAAATAAAGGTTATATTATATATATTAATATATTATATATATATATAACTATAATTTATATAAATATATAATTATACATTATATAGTTATAAAATATGATATATATATATATATAATATATATATAATATAATGATATCATATATTATATATAATAATATATATTAATTATATATGATAGAAATTAATATATATATTATATAAGTATACTATATATATAATATAAATATAATTAATATTATATATTATATATATACTATGATATATATATTAGTTATAAATATATATATAATATATACTATACTATATATATAAATTATATATATATATATAATATATTAAGTATATATATATATATATTATATAATATATATATATATATATATAAATATAATAATATATATACTATTAATATTATATTAATATATATATATATATATAATTAATAATATATATATATATATATATAATCCTATCATTCCTATATATATATATTAAATGTCGTTATATATATATATCTATATGATATTATCATTTATATCATATAATGTTCTATATATATATTATATTTATAGCTTCCTTCACATTTGTAGATTCTTCATAATTTTAGGGGTTTAGTAATGGTAAAAAAGAAAATATAAGTATGTAGTTATATTAATAATATTTATAAGGATATCACCGTTCTATACACTATTATTGTAAGATGACTAGAGTTCTGAAAATGAAAGTACCCGTGGGCACTGATACCCCATACCTCCCCTCATATTTAACCTCTATATATGTTAGATAGTATCGTCTGAGCCAAAAAAAATCCTAACGCTTAGAGTTTATCAGAAACTTTATCTTAATACCGCTTCATCCACTTGTGAGTCAGTCCCACAACAGTACTCCCTCCAACAGATCCTGATAATTTATTTATTCTATTATACATCATTTCATTTCTAGTTTTCTGCCTTAAATATATCGCACATTTCCTTTATCCCCTTCTATAGACACTATTTCACACGTGGTACTCTATATAGTACTCAATTCTACCCATAATTACTTATCTTTTAGTAGTAATATTACTTCACAGCTCTCTTATAAAATTTCGATTTACTCACCATAACTAACCATCTTTTCTGTATTACTATAGTGCATTACTGTTATTAACGATAGCCAACTCAAATATTCGTCCATCCTATTATTTCCTAATATTTTCCAAATTAAACTTTATTAATTATATATTAACACTCATATTTAATTATCTTCTGGCAATAAATTTTCATCTTTTCTTTATATATGCATATCACAAAGCTCCTCACCTATAAACACTATCCCATTCGTTCACTGTTTGTCTAATTTATTTTTATCACACCTGAAACAAGCCCTTAAGATATCCATCTGAGCGGTAAAGTGCCACCTTAATATCTACATTACAAATCATTACTTTCAACCTGACAGTTTTTTAGTACTATACCTTTATAAACCCTCATCTAACCAGCATTAATCTTACATGCTAAGTACCTTAAACACCACTCGTGAAACTTTAAGTTCCCTTTGCTACATCACTAAAAAAATTTAAATTTGTACCATGCACTCTTTCCTATTATTATCATAACTTCATACGTTCTCTCAATTCATTCCAAACATTATAGCCTAAATATTTAAAACTCAGATACTTTGATCCAGGTTGTTTGTACCATAACTACTTATAAAATGATTCATAATACTGCGGTAACTCTTTTCACCCTTTTCACCTCATCCAACGTTATTCTTACCCTAAATTTTACATACATTGAAATTAAGTTTCTCTTAATACACACTTTTATGCTTTGTTAAACGATAAACCCCTACTATAAATACCTAATTCCTATTTCAAATATTTTCTACCCAGAATCCTTTCATACAATATATGAAGAATACTGTGACCTGTAGTTGTACTCATAGCCTAAAAAGGGATACCCTGTTCAACTCTCTCTTCACATTCTTCCATCAGTCCAACTCTTCTCCCCTATCACATCTACCTTTAATTCTGTTCATTACATTCCATCCATATTAATTATAAATAGCCATGGAAACATTAAACACATCCCTATTATTACTCAACTATTTAAAATGTCACTGTATGACAAAGATCTCCACTAAGCTCATTTTATATCATTTCCATCCTTCTCAGTATTCTTTATTCAGTTGAAGGTGGACATATCTTCTTCAATAAATAATTCCTTATTCATAATTTCAATAACAACTAACTAAATTACATACTATATATTTTATATTACGACTAAGCGTCCCAACAGAAATAATCCCTAATAGTAATAATGCCTAATTCAAAAAGCACTGAGTGTCATAAGCTGGTCTTAAACAAATAAATATATAATACTAATATTTCTATTTCTCTCTACAGTATTTCTCATTCATTTTGTTGTTTCATTTTGCAAAAAACTTTGATTATATTATATCTCTATTCTTATTACAACCCACTTGTTAAAATTGCACTTTGCATTCAATTCAGATTCGACTATGATGTTCCGTCCGCTAAGCTTCTCATATCAATTGAACCTTTCCTTTTCACAGAAAACTGACACATTTCAATGAGATAATTACTAACAAATATATTCTATTCGCGTGGGCAACACCTCAGTATTCTAATTCCCCCATTTAATCAACAAGTCCCCTCTTGCATTGACCCTGTATCCTTATTTTATACCAAAGGTTATAGTCACTAGCTCTCTCCTCCTAGAATCTCTCTCAGGATGCTCTTGAACACTTCTCTTAAAAATAACTCTTTGGTAAACTATAACTTCCACTCTCAATCAATATCGTCTCAATTTTTCATACTACTGAATATGATTTAATATTGTATCGAATCTCACCTAAGTTAATTTACCAGTCTTTCAAATTCAATATACAAATGCTCAGACAATAACTATGTATTCTCTTACTAATTTTTCTTCACTTCTAGCAAATATATCTTCATTCCCGAAAATTACTAACCTTTTTATAATTATGCGATTATACTCGTATTGGATTTTTATCCATCGCAAATTTTACTAGTCACTTTCTTCGGGTCACTTGCCACACACTCTCCTCAACATAAAATCTAATCCGAGTCTGGGAAAGTTCCGGATCCCTATTCATTATTTCTTATGAACATATCCGGTTTTACTCTTCTTATCTTAACTGGCTCACTTCCACCAGGAACAGCTGGGCTTATTTTAGAACGTTGTGTATAGTTTTTTCTTTTTTTCTTTTCCTATATATGTATATATAATACTATCCCTATTTTTAATACACACATAAATTGTAATATATTATTTATATATATTTCAGGTTACTATTATATATATATATATATAGTACTAGTATGTTATATATAATTACTAATGTATACCAGCTTAAATATATAATGGTAACTTTTATCCCATATTTTTACCTGTATAGTTAAAAGTTATATCGAGTCTGGTGCGACGGAAGCTCGGGGGCTAGCGTCAATGGGGAAACCCCCAATTCGGGAGGAACTATATCTATTGTATACTATATTATTAATTATCTATAGTATACCTATTATCAATATATCTAATTATACATTAACTTATATTAGTATATAGCTTATTATACACTATATATATATCATATATATATAATAATATATATATATAAAAATATACCATCTAAAGTATATATAATAAATACATATAAATACATATATATTATTATATATATATATATATTACTATATATATTACGTATATATTATATTATATATATGATAAGATAATATAATTATAATATAATATAGTATATATATCATATATATATTACTATACTATATTATATACTATATTACATATTAAGCATATATATATATATTTATAACCATATATCTATAATTATACTATTATATATATATATTATATAATATATATATAATATATATATATAATGTAAAATATAATATTCTAGGCTATAACAGAAGATATATATATATATATATATATATAATATATATAATATATATATATAAATAGATATATATATATAATATAATATATAAATATATAATATATAATAGTATATATATATAACATAATAATAATTAAATATATAGTATATAATATATAATAATTTACATATTACATTATTTTCTTTAATTATTCTTCTATTTTCTTGATGAAATAAATCTATTACTTCTTCTATAAAATATGTTTCCAGTGCTAAAACTATTTTTATTTAAAAAACTATGTTCACTTTTATTTATTTTTGATGTCATTTAAATATTAATTCAATTTGAATACTTTTCCAATTTATTCGAAATTATTTAGCATCACAATAATTAAAAATATAGCATATAATTATTCAAGTGATTTGCGTCTTGTAAATTTATTACTTCTTTGATAAAATTCTCACACTCAGTGACGGTCACGTACGGACGCTTATAAACTTCCTTTGGAGAGTTGATTTAACCTTCGATATAATGTTTTATTTTTCTAAATAAAATTTTAGCATTTTTTATTTAAAATATTTATTAAAGAATTATGTGCGCTCTTTAATAAAATTT